>JAMAFX010000383.1:0-16880 GCA_023625875.1 Trichocomaceae sp. PYS4502 | reverse complement strand
GGTCGTTGACGGTGGTTAACGGTGGGAAGTTAGTATAGGGGGTAAATCCGCGCCGCTCGGTGTCTGATTACGTTAGTACGTAACTAACTAGTTACTTACAGACGGAGGACTCCGTACAGCAAGTCACGCTGTTTGCAACAGCCACGGCAAAATGTCCCGGCTGCGCTGCGGGTAAGCTGGTAAAACAACTGCTTAGTATAATACGTACATGGTAGTAATCGCTGCATCGAATGCATCGACGGGCGTGGATGTTGAATTCTATGAAGTTGTTGGAATGCTGAACTATTTATCACTATTGCCTAGTTAATAGATCATATATACGAATTTTCTCGCGATGGTTGAACAAAGAAGGCATCCAAACGCCTCGTAGTAGGCTCGCTCGTCGTGCTCGGGAGTCGGTGCACACTGCAAGGATCGACACGGTAATACCGGTACACTGTATGTAATTTATTCTTGCTTACTCATCACTACTATCCATCTTCATTGGCTTACAAGCTCACTCTGTCCACGTGAGTCGTGAGTAGCTCGGTCATTCGGCACTGGGGCTTGGCGTATTCGTGTATCGCTCGTTGTATTTCTCGGTCTTTGTATCCCCTTCTTCTTCAGTTGTGCTCGTTTCTTTTGACGTTGTCAATCCGAGCACGGAAGGAGACAAAGACCATAATATTCCTGCAAACAAATAACTAGCTTTGCCGGCCTAATGAGTATTGTCACTAGAGTAATCCTTGACTGTGCATCCTCCAGGTCCAACTAGTGATCATTACCTTCAAACCCCCCGAGCCGCCCACGATCTCTAGATCTTCTCGCCGTCTCTGGTACTAGTAGTAGTACTACGTAGTACCTCGTAAAAGGAATTAATCATAACTCTAGACGGTATCTGGGTAGATCTATACTCTATGCCTATTTTTATAACATTAGGTGCAGAGTACTCCGTACTCGCCGCAGTTAGACACTTGCATAGACATGGTACGCTAGCCGCACGTCTCAGCCAACACACATTTACGCGCCGACAATGACTAGCATGCAGCTGAATATATGGACGGCGACGATCTGATCTTTTGTCCTCTTCATCTGGCTTTCTCCCATCTTTCTCGACTTATACACTACATACTACAGTAGTTGTTGTTGTGGTTGCCAAAGGTGCCCCTCTCTATATCGCAAGGCTAACCGAGCGGACCGTCAGCCATAGCCACCTTACAGTCTTACACGTTGAATACGTACCCGCCGTAGAAACCAGCCTATCCCTGCTCTGGAATCTGCTTCCCACCCAAGCTCTCAACACTAACAAACAGTCAACATTTGACAACAACCACCAGCAATCCACCAGTGTTCACCTCTCTCTCGACTATTGCTTTCAGTCCGCTGCATCACTGCTGATTGCGAATAATCACCGCTTGCTTGCTTCAGCCCCCGTCGTCAAGCCGCCATCGTCCCATCGTCCCATCCCCATCTGGCATCCGTTGCCCCCAGCACTAAAGCTAGTTGCGGCACTTGACGGGGGACAGACCGCAACCTACGTTGAGAAGGCACATCCTCTCTATATATATTTGTATATACGCGCACACATATATACATAATACGTACATATTTATGTATGTTCTTTGGGCACACAGTGTTGAATTAAAGAGAAGGTGATCCGGACAATATTACACACCTCCTGGTCTTGAGCCATCACCGCTGGCCTGGAAACTCGGATCCTCGAAACCACACCTCGAAAGGACATCTCAAAAATTTGGCGGATTGACTTCGGCACACCTCCACACTTCGCTTGTTTCGCCTTGTTCGTGCTTCTGACTGGGGGTTGCGGGTCTGCATTTTAATACACCAACGCAACACTCCCGGTCGCCATGGGTGTCTGCTTTAGCTCTGAGTCCAACCAGGACGTCGAACAGAAGAAGCGTAGTCAGATGATCGACAAGAAGTTAGAGGAAGACTCGCGGCGATTACGGCGAGAATGCAAGATTTTATTGCTTGGTAAGCTTGGCGGATTTTCCTTTCATTGGAAATTGGTTATTCTAACCCTATACAGGCTCTGGCGAAAGTGGAAAATCGACCATTGTCAAACAAATGAAGATTATCCATCAAAATGGATACAGCGTCGAAGAGCTCACACTATACCGCCTAACCGTGTACAAGAATCTTCTTGAATGCGCCAAGGCCTTGATTCAAGCGTATAGTCTTTTCGACATGGAGCCCGCCAGTCAGAAAGTGCGTGACTTTGTGACATATATCTCGGAATACAACATAGATCCCGATCCCACCATACCTTTAGATCCCAAGGTTGGCGACGCAGTGACCTACATATGGAACGACCCTTGTACCGCCTCTGTTATGGAACACCAAAGCGAGTTCTACTTAATGGACTCGGCGCCTTAGTATGTTGTTTTAATGCCTCCAATGCGGGAGGACATGGGCTGACAGGGTGATAGCTTCTTCGAGAATGCGAGGAGAATAGCAGCTAATGACTACATACCGAATGAAGCCGATGTGCTTCGTGCTCGTACGAAAACGACAGGAATCTACGAGACGAGATTTACCATGGGCCAACTTAGTATACAGTATGACACCCCCCATCCCGGCTACATTGATTATGTATTTCTAACATTGGTCCAGCATGTTTGACGTTGGCGGGCAACGGAGTGAACGTAAAAAGTGGATCCATTGCTTCGAAAACGTCACGTCTATCATTTTTTGCGTGGCACTGAGTGAATACGACCAAGTTTTGTTGGAAGAGAGCAATCAGGTAGGACAGCCTGACGTGGGACGGGGCGGACTGTAACTAACGATTTAAATGCAGAATCGAATGATGGAAAGCTTGGTTCTATTCGACTCGGTGGTCAATTCCAGGTGGTTCATGCGCACGAGCATTATTCTGTTCTTGAACAAAGTCGATCTTTTCCGACAGAAGCTCGGCCGGTCGCCTCTGAGCAATTACTTTCCGGACTACTCTGGAGGAAACGATGTCAACAGGGCGGCAAAATACCTTTTGTGGAGGTTCAACCAGGTCAACCGGGCCCACCTAAACCTATACCCTCAGTACGTCAAACTTATCTTTAACAAATTTTTCCCTATGGATATGCATATCTTCAAATTCTGACTTGATTCTTTCTAGCCTCACTCAAGCTACTGATACAACGAATATTCGTCTTGTTTTCGCCGCTGTGAAAGAGACAATCCTTCAAAACGCGTTGATAGACTCCGGTATTCTATGATTCTGATGACATTACTTTTCCTCTTTCGCTTTCCGCCTTTCATGCAATTCATGCAATTCATCATATCGACCTTTTATGCGAAGCAGCGTCAAGTTTTCATTCATATTCATCGTTCATCCGTCGCTGCAGCCTAGTAACGATCTACAGGCTCGCCTTTTTTTTTCTTATTCTCTACTACATTACATGAAGTCAAGTCTAATCTTTTATTGCCATTTGATATCCCAACCATCTTTGTTATTTTCCCCCTTCTCCACATTTTCCTTATGATGGAACGGCGTTCTTGGAGGCGGAGCAAAATCTAGTTTCACGTTTCTGTTCCTTGTCTTTTGTCTTATTGCCGCTATGAAGGTTATTATGACAGGAGATGATTTCAGTTCTTTTTTTTAATCCAATTTTTTGCCCCCATTTTGATTCCATGAGAATTGCCGTTACGTCTGTCCCTGTGGGAAGTGACAAGTCACGTGGTATTGTCCTTTATCTGTTTTGTGATTCAGTCAGTCGAGTTATTCAAGCATAAACTCAATCTACCTGAACCTATGTATCTACCTAGGTATACATATACATATTGCTACTTACTAAATTCATAATTTTCCATGCTCACTAATGCAGTATAAACTCATTGGCCAACAATACATATACGTTTTGTATGTAAGCATTTCTTATCACCATCCCAGTCTGATAAGATTGGTCGCTGCACGAATTCACCCACCCAGCTACCGAGACTGGTATAACCTCGCTTCCAACATGACCAGGCCAGGAAGTTACCTAGGTATCGAGGGCAACCTTACCATTGGGCTTCTCGTGCTCTTAACTGGCACGGTCGAAGTTCAGGACCGCAGCATTGCTAATTGCGGACATGATTTGCATGTAGGTGTTGAGCTAACTATTTACCACGGTAACTACGTGCTACCTAGGCAGTTGGTTACAACGTGGTGTTGAATGACATCATCGGCCGGGGGGGTACGTTACTGTATAATTCCAAGGCTGTCGGTGTTGGTTTAGCCCGCTTGATTGACAGTAACTGCCATTGTTCTGATAGTACGTATCGTGGGACTTGTTCGGCTTGAGATGAGTTCCGTTCTTCTTCTTGATCGAGCATCTTCATTCGCTTCTGTAGATGAATCCCAAGTCTGGCATACTCTCGAGCCTCAGCTTTTAGATCGTAAGAGAGTACGTACTACTCCGTACGTACTTTGCTAATCACATGCTGCTGACAGCTGGATGTTAGTCAGACACGTCTCCACCCCCACACTGGCCCATTCCGATCCAGACCGGGACACGTTCACGCACTAACACATAACAGGACTAGCGCTGCCCCATATACGTCATGCGTTGATCTTACGATCCTTGGGCGCCAAACCCAAACGGGAGCTTCCTTCCTTGTGCGATCCAGTATCGATACCTGCTTGCATCTGCAGTTTCAGGAAGGCGCCTCCTTCCTCCAATTGATTCTTTAATCTGTATTATATAATGCCATACTCCGTACTAGGTAGTAGGTAGTAGGGTTAGTACCTGCCCAATCCGTGGCGCCACCTCTCTTCTTACCCCTCCCTATCTTCCTCGCATCCCGCCCTCTCCGACTCTGCTTTTGTTCTTTTGTTCTTTTGTTCAGCGTCAGACCATCACGAAATCCACCATACGAGTCAATGCTGTATACTACTAGCTGCTAGTAGCAGGCTATCGTTATTATTTATTCCGCAAGCTGCCGCTCCTCGACTTATCATCTACCCAGGTATCTATTTATCTATCTGCTCTTCTCTCGCTTCGCAGAATAAACTGCAAACAGTGGCTACAGAAGAAATTCGAAAAGAAATTCGAAAAGAAACCAAAAAAAATGTCTGCCAGGCCTCTAGCTCGTGAGCGAAAGCCTTCTATCGGCGTCCCAGTAGCCGAACTGCAGGGCCCCGTTGGGCCCGGGTTTAGCCGTCCCAAGCACAAGAGGACATTTACTGGCTTTGGCCCGGCCGAGATCAAGGCCGTTGTGGCCGGTATTCCGGAACCTTTGAGAGAGGCGTAAGTCACATGCCATTTATTACCATGAATGGCGCTCTCCCGGCTGAACTCTTGTGATACAGATGGAAGAAACACGTATGCGCCGCTGCCCGCCAGATAATGGGACCTAGATGCTAATCTTACTTCGTTGTGTAGTCCGCCAAGGGCTTTGAGACTAAGGATGAGTTCGAGGTATTACACCTTTTATGTCTTCTTCTTCTCCTTCTGTCAAAGCTAACCTCCTCTCTTCAGCGGGAGTTCGTTCACCATGTTGAAACGACCCTTGCCCGTTCGCTCTTCAATTGCGACGATTTGTACGTGCTCTCTCTAATCGACATACATCCACCAATACTGACTTCTCGTGCTTTGAAGGGCGGCATACTCCGGCACAGCGTTGGCATTTCGGGACAGACTAATCATCGAATGGAACAAGACACAACAGCGTCAGACCTTTGCAGATCAAAAGCGTGTTTACTGTAAGCCAAGCTTCCACACGTATTTCGACTTTGAAACCTAATGGCCATGCCTAATACAGATCTATCACTCGAGTTTTTGATGGGCCGTGCCCTCGATAATGCTATGCTGAATGTCGGACAAAAGGATACCGCCAAAGGTGAGGTCCGACTTTTTGACCATATACGAATCAAGGCTAATCAGGCGAGGCGTATTTGTATAGACGGTCTATCGGACCTCGGCTTCAGAATCGAAGACGTAATCGATCAGGAACATGATGCGGCACTGGGCAATGGTGGTCTGGGACGTTTGGCCGCCTGTTTCCTTGATAGCCTCGCTACACTCAACTATCCAGCATGGGGCTATGGCTTGCGCTACCGGTACGGTATCTTCAAACAAGAGATAATTGACGGCTACCAGGTTGAAATTCCTGATTATTGGTTGGATTTTAATCCGTGGGAATTCCCACGCCATGATATCACCGTCGATATCCAATTCTACGGTCAGTCTGTTCGGGAGGAAGACGAACACGGCAGGTTCACATACAATTGGCATGGCGGGGAGATTGTACAGGCCGTTGCATATGATGTTCCAATCCCCGGATATGGTACAAAAACCACCAATAATTTGCGGTTGTGGTCGAGTAAAGCAAGCAGTGGCGAGTTTGATTTCCAAAAATTCAATGCTGGTGAATACGAAAGTGCGGTGGCTGATCAGCAGCGTGCGGAGACGATCTCTGCAGTGCTCTATCCGAATGACAACCTTGACCGCGGAAAAGAACTCCGCTTGAAGCAACAATATTTCTGGTGTGCAGCTTCTCTGTATGACATTGTGCGCAGGTTCAAAAAGACAAAGCGTGCCTGGCTCGAGTTTCCAGACCAGGTTGCAATTCAACTGAACGATACTCACCCGACTCTCGCCATCGTCGAGTTGCAGAGAATTTTAGTCGACATCGAGGGCCTCGAATGGGATGAAGCATGGCGCATTGTCGTCGCTACTTTTGGATATACTAACCACACTGTCCTGCCAGAAGCCCTGGAAAAATGGTCTGTTCCTCTCATGCAGCATTTGCTGCCACGGCACCTTCAGATAATTTACGATATCAACTTGTTCTTTTTGCAATTTGTTGAAAAGGAATTCCCCGGTGACCGGGACTTGTTAGCTCGTGTCTCGGTTATCGAAGAGTCTCAGCCCAAGACAGTACGCATGGCATATTTGGCTATTATTGGTTCTCACAAGGTCAATGGAGTGGCGGAACTGCATTCAGATCTGATCAAGACAACGATATTCAAAGACTTTGTCGAGATATATGGACCAGACAAGTTCACTAATATGACTAACGGTATCACGCCCAGACGGTGGTTGCACCAGGCAAACCCTAGACTATCCAGCCTAATTGCGTCAAAGCTGGGCGGATACGAGTTCCTGAAGGATTTGACCCTTTTAGACGGCATTGAACGCTATATAGATGATAAAGACTTCCGCAGAGAGTGGGCAGAGATCAAAACAGCGAACAAGATGAGACTCGCCAAGCATGTCAAAGATACGACAGGCTATGTTATCAATCCAACAGCGCTCTTCGACGTCCAAGTAAAGCGAATCCACGAGTACAAGAGACAGCAGCTAAATATATTCGGGGTAATCCACCGATACCTGAAGATCAAATCCATGACGCCGGAAGCACGCAAGAACTTGGTACCCCGAGTGTCAATCTTCGGAGGCAAAGCTGCTCCTGGTTACTGGATGGCAAAGACTATCATCCACCTGATCAACAAGGTGGCTCAAGTTGTAAATAACGACAAAGACGTTGGCGATTTGCTCAAAGTAATATTCGTTGAAGACTACAATGTAAGCAAGGCCGAGGTTATAATCCCAGCGTCGGATATCAGTGAGCATATCTCGACAGCTGGTACAGAAGCGAGCGGCACGAGCAATATGAAATTCGTGCTCAACGGAGGGCTGATCATTGGAACGTGCGACGGTGCTAATGTAAGTCATCATTCAAAAAAGAACCTTTCATCTAACAACATATCTCTAAGATTTTCTGCCACAGATCGAAATCACCCGCGAAATCGGCGAATCCAACATCTTCCTCTTCGGCAACCTAGCCGAAGACGTCGAAGAAATCCGCGCCAGCCACCGCTACAAGGGCTTCACGCTAGACGAAGACCTAGCCGGAGTCTTCGAAGCGATCCGCAACGGCACATTCGGCGAGCCGAAATCATTCGATGCTCTAATCGCCTCTATTGCCGACCATGGCGACTACTACCTGGTCTCCGACGACTTCAATTCGTATATCAAGACCCAGGCGTTGGTCGACGAGGACTTTAAGAAGCAGGATGAATGGATCGCCAAGTCGATTACTAGCGTGGCGCGGATGGGATTTTTCTCGTCGGACCGCGTGATTAATGAATATGCTGAGAGTATTTGGAACGTGGAGCCTTTGGCTGTTGAATAATTCTATCCTTCTATAGACAGCGTACGGCGTTTCTCTTCTTCCTTTTATTGTTCGACAATCATTGTTTATAGTTGGTTAGCATGAAAATATAATACATATCCCTACCCATCTTCTTAAGTGGATAACTAGATTAGATTATAAGGGGGGGTGGATGAATGAAGCAAATTCCCTCGATTGAATGTATAGGTGTAACTAAGTATGATAGATAAACCCCTGCCCATCCGCCTGCTTGCCAACCTGTAACTGTTACCTAAGAAGTGTACCTAAACTAGAACTAGTGAACTCACTACCTACCCAATGATTGTGGAAATATAAAATAAAAAAGAGAGAGAGATGCAAATGATCTGAAAAATAATGAAAAAAAAGAAAGCAACATCATACCACGCTTTGAATTGCATTGCGAAAGAAACAAAAAAAAAAAAAAAATAAGGACAGCGGGGAAGAGAAGAAGAGTGATAAAAATTTGATTTTTCTATGATTTGATGGGTTTGATTTGATTTGATTTGATTTATTGTCGTTCATCGTTTGTTATTTGTCCTTGTCGGGTTATTGGTAAGCTGGGTTTATGCAATATATGCCAATTCGTCATTGTCCAATCGCTCAATATAATCCTTTTCCATGAGAGCTTCGATGTTTTTCTTGATATCTGGGATCTTGGGCGGGAAGCGTGCTTTGACTTGTTGGATGACTTCTTGGACGAGTTGCACGTGTTTCATCTTCTTGCGGGATTTCATGATTCGCACGATCGCGGACTGGATGGTTGTAAGTAACAGACAAAAAAGAAAAGTGAGAGAGAGAGAGGTTTGGGGGGCGGGAGGAATACCTGTAGGAGAAGTTTACGGTCCTCCTCGATCGTTTTGTGGGTATCATCGGCTTCGGTCTTTTGTTCGGATTTGATCTGTAGATTTAGATTGACCTTGACCTTCTTGTGCTTGAAATTGTAGTTCAAAGTAAACGAGACACCCGGGGCGGGCTTCGCTCCCTCCGGGTTGGCTAGGAGGACTTTCGCCTTCAATAACAAACCAATATTCGGCTCGAGAACCTCGTGCGCTAGCTTGGTAGCCTTGTGGATCTCGTCATAGTCAAGAGAGTCGTGCTCGTTATAAAGCAGTAGAATCCCCATTTGATACGTCGACACTTGGAATGTGTATGGAATCTTGCTGTTCTTGATGTAGTTGGCTTTCATTTCGCCCTTGCACAACTGCCATAGCCATGTCAGCTTACGACCGCTGTGCTTGTCGAAGTAGAAATGCTGAAAGCGTTCTGCTGTTTTAACGATCTCTGTCGGCGGTATGAACTCGGTCGATGGCGCATTGAGCGGCCAGAACCCTGTGCCCAGGATCTGGAAGTGAGGATCCACCATCTTCTTCCGGTCTTCTTCGTCATGGACCTTTTCTTGCCAATCCCGGTAGCTGGCGTTGAGGTCCTTGGAGATTTGGATATCCTGGAACATGCGCTGCAGTTTATTCGTGTACTCAAACCCACACGCTTCCTTCAACTTGCTGATCATACTGGTCTCGGCATCATCGGACACGGAACTAACGTGGACAAGACGCTTGGCTAGCATTTTCGAGTAGAACTTCTGGAACACATCCTTGTCTTCAATATATTTGAAAACCGTCATGATCTGGCCGAGCATCTCCTCCACCTCGGACTCTTCGGTAGCCTTGGAACCTTTCTTCAACAGAGAATCTGTGTACCGTGCCAGCAACTCTGGCGACTTCGACGAACTTGTCTTGCAAATGGAATTCCGATTCACAAACTCGCGGCAAGCATTATCCAGGGACCTGACAAATTCAGACTCGCCTGCGAACGCGGCGTTGACCAATGTCTGGTACCGAGAGTGAACCTGCAACAAAGCATCCACATACATCTTCGGCTCGAAGCTCTCCCCATCTGCGGCAACTTTCTCGACCGCAGCAGTACCTGCATTGCGAACGTGCTTCTCGAATCTAGAGCGAAGCGGGTCTAGACCGTCCTTTATCCTCGAGAGCAACCGATACATACGAGCCAGATCGTCTTGTCGGTCGTTATCTAGCAAAGCTTGGAACTCGTCGCGGAGAAGTTCGGAGTGAGTAGTGACCAAAACGTCCAGACAGGTCTCGGTTAATCGCTTGGTAATATCCGGGTGTAAGTACAGACCGACACGAGCCTTCTCTTCATCCAACCGCGACTCCGCCTTCTTCATATATTCCACCACACTATTCTCTGAGACAAACTGGCGAGACTCATTCTCGTAGTAGACACGAGTGGCATCGATGAAGGGACGTTCGAAGTAGTGCCGGTAAACCTCCAGGGTTGACTTTGTACTGTCGTTCTCGTCCAAGCCAAGTGAAACGAAGGAATCCACGATGCTCTTAATCTGTGACTGTTCGATTGTTTCGCCATTCCGTTGTTTCTCCACGAGAGCCAGGACTGCAGCCATCACCTTCTCCTGGACACGCTTAAAGAAATCCTCCCGCCATTTGACAAGATGAAGCGTATACACGTCGTAAATATTCTTCTTGCCTTCGTCGATCTCTCGTCGGACCCAGTGTCTGTTCAAGTAGCGAAACAGATGGTTCACATACTTCGCGGCCGTTGTATACCGATCCCACTCCCGAATATAAAAGCCGAGTAAAGCTTCTTCGCTATGAGTCTCCGAGGCTTGATAAACGTTCTCTAAATATCCGGATAGATATTGTCCGAGAAGATTGTAGAGTTCCTCGCCGAGGAGATGGGCTTTTCGACGGTTAGTATGTGTTTAAAATAACACTGCATATCATTTGTAAACGTACCGCCCCTGAGAGCCTGGAGACCAGCGTTGCTACCAATAGCTTTCTGTGATGTACAAAAGTTGTGGACCGCCCTAGATGATATTTAGTTTCAAATATAAACTGATTTTTTGAAAGCGTAACTGTACGTATAAAGGGCCATGTACTGGGCAAAAGAACCAGAAAAGTCAGTTCAAGGTCAAAAATGGAGTCCTTCAGCTGAAGCTACATACTGTTTTCATGTCAACACCTTCCTCCAGCTTCACCATCACATTGTTGATGCCCTGCTCCAGGAAAGCCCATCTGCAGAGAATGTTAGCTGGCACCAAGACGTCGACTCGGCCAGCGAGAGATCGAAGGGATGCATACGTGTCTTGGATATCATCTTTCTGTGGGGTCGCCATAGTACGTGTCCGTGTTATGCCAGAGCGAGCCAACGCCCTTGTTAAACGTCCTGATCGACGGAGAGGAGGAGCTGCAGGAGCCGCAGAGGCAGCAGCAGTTAGCACCATGATTTAAACAAAAACCAGGCAAGGTAGGCTAAAAGTGACTGGGAGGAAAAATGAGGCAAAAAGAACAACTGAGAAGTCGCATCTTTGAGGAGTGCCGGCAACTCTAGGCAGAAAAGGATGATGAGACGAGAATAAGATGAAGAAAGAATAGCAAGCTAAATATGACGCGAGCAAGCTATGTGGTTCATCCAAAGTTTGTTGACTGAGTTGCGGGGTGGTTTTTCTGGGTCGTAGGCAGGGAACCATGGAGGCGTGATGCTTAGGATGCACAACTGTCGAGGTTTTTCTCGAGACGCAACGCGAATAGTGCAGTTCTGGTCATAGCAGAAGTCATCTGAAGAAACTTTCACTTACCAAAGGTTGGAACAAAGCGGGTGAATAGGCTGACACAACAGCCAAGAGGTCTATTATTATATAGCAAGGACTGACTGGGCTGGGCCGGTCAAGGCCGAAGAACAGAAGGAAAAAAGGGAAAAAGTACAAAGAAAAGGAAGAAGAACAGCGCAAGCAGTCAAGGAAGAGAAGTGCGTCAAATGAAAAAGGAGTCAGTCAGTTGCGTTGGAGATGTCCGTTTGATGAGGTTGTCAGGTCGAGGATGCCCGGTCCGTAAGGCTAACTTACTGCCCGGCGGCGGAACAAGCAAGAGCCACGGGTGCGCGCCAAACCGTAAGCGGAAGTTGCCTCCTGCGTTCTTTGGTTGGGGCCAGGCAGCGCGCGGCTCTGATTGGCTGCAGGGCGGCGTTTGGAGGAGCGTGGCACCTTGCTCTATTAGGCTTAGCGGCGTTGCCTCAGATCGGTGGATCATCTAAATATCATGTGATATGACGCAAAATCATATTAGCCTAAATAGGCAAAGTAAGTATTTACTACTACTGACTGTAGTTAAAGGACAGCTCATCGTACGTGTGCCATCGGTATCATGTACGCCGATGGCAGCAGCATAGAAAGTGAGTAATAGAGCAAGCTACATAATCAAACGCCATTCTTGAAACCACTTCCACCGGCATCGTTGTCAACCCTCACCGAATCCGCCAACCCGCACACTTCAAACAACTTCTTAGGGCCGTAACCCTCGGGAATACCAACCATGCCCTCCGTCTGAATCCTCTGGAACGCCGCGCGGATTCCCAGGTAAGCAGGGGTGATGGCCGCAAATGAGAAAATCATAATACGGAAACCCATCTGCTCCGCTTCCTTGGTGGTAATCACGGGGCCCGCGCCGTGCTCTACCATGTTCAGAAGCAACGGCCAGGGAGCAAGGTCGTGCACTGCCTGTTGAGCCATCTCCTTGGAGGTGAAGCCTTCCAGGAGACCAACATCGGCACCAAGCTCGCGGGCAGCTTTTAGACGGCGAATGCACTCGTCGTAGCCGTGCTGCTGGAGAGCATCGGTTCGTGCAATCAGGACAATGTCCGAGTGCATGCGATCCTTGGCGAGCTTTGCCGCGCGGATCCGCGTGAGGTACTCGTCCAGGTCGACTACCTTCTTGCCGGCAAGATGTCCGCAGCGCTTGTTCTGGATTTGGTCTTCGATATGGAATCCGGCGACTCCTGCTTGAATGTATTGTTGCACGGCTTTGTATACCATCAGGGGACCTAAATCAGTTGAAAGATAGTCGTTAATCATAGTCATGACTAAGATAGAAAAGAATATCGCAACAAAAGGAATATGTCTAAGTACTCACCACCGTAGCCAGTATCCATGTCTGCAATGAGCGGAGGACCGTAAGGGTCGAGATTCGCAATCATCTCGGCGTTGGTCTTCATATCATGAAGTTGGGCCAGTCCCAAGTCGGCCATTCCCAGGCGAGAAGCCGTAGTGCCAGCACCGGTCTATTTATTATGTTAGCTTCCCGTATCCGTTTTCGAAATGGCTACAGTGGATCTTCATGAGTTCTCACAAAGGTACGCAAGGACAAGGAAAGGGTCATACATACCATGTACATAGCCTTGAAGCCAAGTTCCATGGCAACACGAGCAGATAGCCCATCATAAACACCAGGGCATATGATCAATTCATTGGTGTCCTTGAGAATCCGGCGTAGCTTGGAGGCGCCAGGGATCACGTAAAGATTAACAAGAGGGTCTTGCTTGGCCCCATTGACCTTGAACTGGCCATTTTCATCAAATGTGATTGTAATGGAGCCCTTGTTTGGATGATAAGTGGGAGAAGGGAAGTCTGGGGAGGCTGACACTGGGACGACAGTCTCTACAATTGTATGGTCTTTGTCATACATCTTTGGTAAGGGGATTCAGTCTGTAGGGTCGAAAAGAGAAAAAAGGAGAGAAAGAAAATTGGGAATGATATCGATGGCAAAATGACTTTTGGGCAACGCAGCTAACCTTTCTACGGAGGATCGAGGGCAATATTTATATTTTTCTCGTGCACGAAAAGGTTTCATAATCTGGCAGAGTCCGTGATATCCTTCCACGCTCACTTCATCAGATGAATAATCATACCCTCTCATTCGCGCGGAGGGGAAGTCTCTTGGCACAAAGCGCAAAGTGCTTGGTATGTCAATCCTATTGCTAGGATAATAGCAAGGGGCATCAGTTCCGGGATATTTTTCGTCCACACACCACTCAGGTTTTGTTGATTACCAAGCGGGAAATCTCCACTTCTGGCCTGGGTCTGCAGCAATGCTCATGAAGGAATGCTCCGGGCTTGCAGAATTCGACTCTTCACAATAGTCTAGTTTCGTGCATTTGATTGTCCTCCTCATTGTATAGCTTCCTTGTCATGAGTACACCATGAAGATATGAAGGTGGCTGTGTTTTTTGTTGTTGATAGATAAAATTCCGGACTGCTGGGTAGATCCTGGATGGAGGGGGCGGTTGGTGTCACTTCATTCTTGGGTTGTATTGCGGTGAGAGATGATCTCTCCTTCCTTAGCTGGATAAGACTCGATTGCAGTCATTCTGACAAGGACTCTCACAATGTAGAATCCAGGCCTATGACTGGCAGAGAACAAGGAACAAGGACAGGGCCCAAGGATACGCAAGTTTCAGCCCAGGCGGTAATCAGGGCCGAAACCCAATACCCAATACCTATGTCTATCCGTTCAGGCCATCGCCAGTTCTGCTCGAGTGCGTTCTATACTGACTAGGGCTTGCAGTGCATGTAACCCTGGGAAAATCATACCAAGATTGAGATTAATGGTCCAGACCGACAGACTCTTGGTGAGATGAACAAGTACTTCATTTCCGCGAGCCAAGGGTGCCGAGCGGTTATCTCTCCGGCTGCGTGTGGCTTCTTACCTAGGTACTTTCTTGCTGCAGAGAATCTTGGTATGTTAGAGAGGATTTACTCGCCCCGTCTAGAGAACGAGCAACTTGAAGCAAGTCAAAGAAGCGGGAGCTATCACAACTATGGTAGTATGTGACATAGCTCGCAAGATAATTTCACGCTAGGAGACTGCCTATTCAGGATGATTTTGATGGATCGACTTCACCGACCCGGCATTTGCGTAGTTGCGTCGGACACTTAATTTGCCGTGCTCGGAGGTATTTGATACATAGTAATAATCAAATACGTACAAGGCTTGGCTGCATTAGCGTGCAGATAACCACAGTGACAGTCGGGGTTTGAACTCGGACTAGAGGAAGGAATGATGGTGAGAGAGAAGGATGATTAAGAGTGAAGTGACTGAAGTGACTGAAGTCGAGTGAAGTGCAGTAGGTGAGCGGGCCGAGGAGACGTTCATTCTGTGGTGCCGAGAAAAGGATACGGCGTCGTTACATGCGAGCAACGCATGCACTCTGCCACGCTGCGGGGCCTTTGATTCTCCGGTCTGCCGCTTCCCGCATAAGTTAGCGTGCCAAGCCCTGCATTGATGAGCGTTGCTTACTACGACCGTGCTAACTAGTACTATAATGGCCTGCTCGCTATAGACTGACTATCTCAACATTGAACACATTGATCATCCGGAGCCAAGAGACCATCCCAAGCAGTGAGCAGGTCTTGCTAAGGCCGTAGCACAGAGTCACTCACTCTCCCGGTGAGAGTCCGCCATATCTCAGCTGCTTTTCTCCCTCGTTGTGGTCGGCCGAGAGCCAAAGAAGAAAACCAAAAATTTTTGCACTTGGGATCCTCTCCCTCATTCCTGATCATCAATATGGCCAACGACTCCAAGAACGATGCAATTCTTCCGTATTGGAAGAACAAGATCACTACCCAGCATGCCGACATCCTATTGCTAGCCTGCTGTTTCTCGTCCGGGCTCCTGGACAGCTCCGTCTTTGACGGTGAGTCGCATCTATCTAACCTTGCGTTGCGTAGCGTTGCAATATAAAAATACGCACACACATATACACACCGAGGCAAGTAAAACTAAGACACATGTATAGTATATGGCACTTTCGTCGCGATGCAGACAGGTATGTTTCCTTGACTCGGCGTCGGAAGATGATGGAAAATCTTTCTTACCTCAAGTCCAGGGAATACAATTTTCGTTGGCCTGGGTACATCAAACCAGGACACTCAGCCCTACGGTTGGGCTCGTTCTCTCACTGCAATCGTCTGCTTTACACTCGGTGCTCTGTTCTTTTCCCGTATCGGCCATATCCTTGGGCCCAAAGCCCGTCTTTCCTTGATGGGGTCATTCTTTATACAGGCATCTCTCATCCTCATCACTGCTGCTCTCCTGCAAGCCGGAGTAGTCTCACAGGATGCGCCCAGCTTTGGGAAGCCCCTCAACTGGGACAACGAGGTGCCCATTGTGCTGCTGAGTTTCCAATCCGCTGGGCAGATCGTGGCTAGCCGTGCTTTGGGATTCAATGAGGTGCCGACGGTTGTCATTACCAGTTTGCTGTGTGATTTGATGTCTGACCCGAGCCTGTTCACCCTGCAAAACGTCAAACGCGACAGGCGTGTTATCGCCTTTTTGCTGACTCTTGTGGGCGCCATATCCGGCGGCTGGATTACAAAGGCTAGCGGGAACCTGTCGGTCTCCTTGTGGGTGGCTGCTGGCATCAAATATGGAATAGCATGCTCGTGGATGGTCTGGAGGCAGGATCAGGTATAACCATGTAGCTGCACTTAGCCAGACAGCTACAGGGAATCAGACTAGTATCATAGATTGCTGAGGGTAGACATTGGATTTCATTCGTCTGTCGGCCGAAGTGAGAACTTGATTGTTGCTTACAGAGTATTTTGGACGCCTGAGGCTCGCAAAACAATTATTTAGTTACGTTAGTTAGTTAACTAGTTAACTTAGTTAACGTAACCGGACACCGACCCGCCACTTTTTACCAGAAAACATACAGTATATAGATTTCAAGCTTCAATTTCTCAACCACCACATTAATTATATACAAAATTTTAACTAGCAACCCGACCTGGACATCTATTAGATTTATGCCCAGGAATCCCACAATTACTACACCTATATGGGGCTCGTACGGGCTGTTGAGAGCCTTGAGGCTCGGATTCAACGGGAACAGCTGGAACAGGCTCTGAGGCCTCGTTTCTATTAGAAATAAGTGCCTGAGCTTCATCAACT
>JAMAFX010000382.1:0-16898 GCA_023625875.1 Trichocomaceae sp. PYS4502 | reverse complement strand
AGTAGGGATCGGTGGAAAGCGTGCGAGTCACGAGCCACGGCCGTTAAATAGAAACACACACACACACACACATTGATGTCGGGACATGGTCTAATCGGTGGGAGGAGGCCGTGGAAGGGCCGTTAGAGAATGGATGATAAGTTGTATGTGTATAAGTTTCTCGAGCATTATTATAACTCTTATTGTTGTTGTTGTTGTTGTTGTTACTCCGCATCTGGAGATGCGCCAGCTCTTCTGGGACCTCCTGGCCAACACAGCGTGAGCCGCGGCGCAGACAGCCAACGCACCGGGTGCGGTCGCGGGGATCGAAGACGCATCGCATCTTCCGCCGCTTGCACTCCCAGCAGCTATGGGTTCCTTTGCGTAACCGTCGGTTGGCCTGCATTGCGATGGATATGTTTCAATTGCCACACGCATACGGGGGAAAACAAGAAGGTAAAGAGAGGTTGCAGGTTGCCATTGTATACTGTACGGTGGAAGGAGCAACGGAGGAAGAAGCAGATCATGAGGGCCGCGGCGGTCCGACATGCCACTAGTTACTAATTGGTAATAGCGCAGTAATGACTCATGAGTCATGAGTCGCCAAGCGTCTTCGACCGCCGAGCGCTATACTAAAACGAGCTAGCCGGGCACGGCGGAGGGATGTCCGGCGGAACAAATGCGGCGGACAAACGATATCTCTAACTGTAGTATACAGTGATACACCTAGAATAGCGCGAGAACTTATAGCTATAGAGAACGCAGGCTGCGGCGGTCGAATTAATAATCGATAATGGATAGTGTAATCCTGAGTAAACAACGGGAAGGCTCTGATTGATCATGAGTTGACTTTTGCACGTTCGCTTGCTGGACAATTAAAAGAACTGTTTCTCAACTTTGCTCACTCTGTTTCTGCTCATCCACAGAGCACAGAAAGGGAAATTCGCCCAAGATGTCGCTCCAAACTGCAGAAGCCGAGCAGAAGAAGAGCGCCGAGTTGAAAGCAAGCGACAACGCCCAGCAGCACGCAGTTGAGCCGTCGAACGACAAGCTGGCCCCTGAACCTGCTAATACAGACAACCCTAGCGATGCGAACAGCGACGATGCCAAAAATCCCGAGTACGCCACAGGCCTACGCCTCTTTCTCATCATCTTCACCATGAACGTGAGCGGTCTCCTCACCGCGCTGGAAATTGGCATTATTGCCGTTGCCATCCCATCCATCACCGACGTATTCCATGCCCTTGACGATACTGGATGGTACGGAAGCGCAACTTTCCTTGTCACTGCAGCCACTTCTGGAGGATGGGGCAAGATATACAAGTACTTTAACGTGAAATATGCATATCTTGCCGCTGTCACTATATTCTTGGTTGGCGCCATTGTGGTGGCAACCGCCCAGAATAGTATTTCGGTCATCGTGGGCCGCGCCATCCAGGGACTCGGTATTACTGGTGCAATGAATGGATCCATCATTGTCATCAACTACATCTCGCACCCGTCGAAACACCCCATGTTGATTGGCATCTGGATGGGCATTTTCATGGTATCAGCTGTTCTCGGGCCTATAATCGGTGGCGCGTTGACAAGCGGCGTCAGCTGGCGGTGGTGTTTCTATATTAATTTACCGCTTGGTGTGCCTGTCGTTGTGTTGTTGCTGCTCTTTTTGCGCATTCCGAAACACATCAAACCGGAGCCTGCGACGTGGAAAGAGATCTTGCTGCAATTCGATTTTCTGGGCTTTAGCGTCATTATTAGTGGGCTTGTCTGCTTCACGTTGGCACTGCAGTGGGGTGGCCAGAGTAAAGCATGGAACAATGGCCCGGTCATTGCTACCTTGGTCATGGCATTTGTGCTCGTAATCCTCTTTGTCATCGTTGAGATCTTCCAGACTGGACATGCTATGATTCCGATCAGGCTCATAAAACCACGTATCGTGTGGGCCAATGCATTGTGGTCATTTATGTAGGTCGTCATCGATTGATTGTCTTGGTTGCTCATTTTGGGTTGCCTCTTGAGAAAAGACTAACTCTTCGTAAAGCACCACCGCTGCTTTCTACCAGGTCATGTTCTATCTCCCGATTTTCCTGCAATCCATCCACGGCCAGTCAGCCATCCTAGGCGGCGTCAACACGCTTCCGTTCTTGGTGTATTTTGGCGTGGGAGCCATGGTCAGCGGTAAAGTCGTCGAGACAACACGCTACCTGCAGCCGTGGCAGGTTCTCAGCGGACTCTTAATGACCGCTGGCATGGCGTTGCTATACACGCTGGACATCGACTCGTCCAAAAGTCGGTATCTCGGCCCTCAGGTTCTGTTTGGGTTTGGTGTTGGCTTTGGCAACCAGATCCCTATGATGGCAGCACAAGGCTTGTCGAAGCAGGAGGACGTGCCGAGCGTTACTGCAATCATGTTTAGTAAGTCTACAACACCCAGTTTTGTCTGCCGCAATAATAAATGTGTCAATTGACCGCTAACCTCGACCAGTGGCCCTATCCAGCAGCGCAGTCTACTTCATCGTCGTAGCGCAGTCCATCTTTAACAACCGCCTGGTTGCGACTCTTACATCCATTGCGCCTAATCTCGACGCCTCCCAGGTTCTGACGGTGGGCGCATCCGACATCCACAAAGTCTACAGCGGCGATGTTCTGCATGCGGTGCTCACGGCTTACATGACCGGCATCAAGGACGTTTTCGCCTGTAGTTTGGCTGCTTCAGCTGCTGGTGTGCCGCTGGCCATGTTGATCCCGTTCCTGAGACTGGGGGAGCATAAAGCTGAGGAGCAAAAGACGGAAGAAGAGAAGGCGCCAGAAGTGTAGGATGTCAACGAATGGGGAAGGACGCGAGCAGATAGAACAGGGGGTAATAAAATGGATACTATTGTATACTGTAATATCATAGAAAAGCAAGATCAAAAGTTCGCATAGCTTCGCGCATAATAATGTTATTAGGGTTACCTTAATAACCCTATAACCTGATGCTTTATTGTTCATGCCTGTTCCAAACTTGAGAATAATCCCTGACTGGGCGTAGTACGGTATCCTATACCATTTAGGCAGCCAACACAAAGGTCCAACCAGGAATAGTAACTAGATACAAAGATCTAACACTGTGTCAATATATTATAAGTTACACCACCAACCGACAAAGCCGTGCCTGCCTAAACCTGAACCTTCCCGTTTCTGACTCACACACAAAGGAAGGCACTACCTATAAATTCAGCCTAGAACACCTCTCTGCAGACTTGTCTACTTCCATCTTCAACCCACAATTCTCTGTGGGTACCTAGGTAATCAACCATGCAGTCAGTGAGGAAAACGTTCTTCGACCCTCTGGCTACAACCAAGGCCCAGATTCGAGAAATTCTAGCAGAGCTTCCCGTTGGCTCTGCACACCCTTTCAGCCCCGAGCGCATTCTTCTGTGCCGGACGGACCGCGGCATCGATGAAATTGACATCTCTTCCTATCCGGAAGACTTCTTTTTTAATGCAGTCGATTTGGGAGAGATGGGCGAGGCTCTTTTAAGGCGAATGGCCGGCTTCGCCTCTGATCTGAGTGGGTTTTATAGATAGCTCTATTGTCATATTTGCAAAAACTAACAATGACTAGAAGTACTCAAAGATTTCCAAATCCAACAAGCTCCAGCTTCAACTTTCAAAGTACCGGTAGTGCCAGGCCAAATCACCATCTTAGCGGTCTCTGAAAGAAGCCCGACTTACTGGGACTTGTGCTTTGCCAATGCATTGTGCACTGTGAGTGATTGGTCTGCAACGCGCACATTACCTGGAATAGCCCATAGTGGTGATAGAACGAATGCCAGCGATCTGTTACATCATGCCATCCTCAGCAAGGACTCTTTTACAGAGGAAGAGATCTGCGTTTTCATATCTGGTTATCAATCCACTCGAATCACAAGATTCCTAGGAACACACCCTGCAATGCTTGTTGCTAATCATGCAGACAAGGTAAGTTGATAACAAAACTCATTCTTTACCTTCTATATGTCCTTTTCTTGAGAAGGAGCGTGGATTAACCTGTTGGTAGGTTCTGTATATTATCCCTGTGCCGTTGGATGCGGCGACAATAGGAGATGCAGTTATTTGTTGCCCTTTGGTAATAAAGCGAGATAAGGACTGCCTTGTCTGTTCAATACTGGCAACCGCAACGACCGATCGAAAGGCGATATCCCGCGGCCAGTCGAGCCCTGCCATTTCAGAGGCGATACAACGCGCGGAATTTACAATCTTACAGCCAACTGCCGCTACACGAGGTAAACATGACCAAAATTCAAATAGAAATTATTTACTGATACGTATATAGACGCAAAGAATTTACCAGTCAAAGAAGCGACAAGCTTGAGTTCAGAAAGCTTTCGCCAGATTGTCGGCAAAGAAAATGCTGTCGTCGCCACAAATTCTGTCACCCTGCCCTCCTCGCTGTCTTCTTTGGACAACACCCAGATCATAAGATTCGGCACTGGTATCGCGTTTGAGCTGAAAAATGGACAGCCACTCTTTGAAACACAACAATCTGCTGTTGTTTTGCCCTGCATCTATGGTTCCCGGCTTCAAGGCCCGGTTCTACTGGCGACCGGAACCACTCCCTCGAACGTTCCATTTCTCGATGGAACTGCTCTTCGGGGTTACTATGAACAACTCAGCAATATTGTGGTAATTGTTGACGATCGAATGACCGATAATTCCCGTAACCTCGCAACTTCTTACAGAATCAATGCGCTCTTTATCCTTCAACTCAATCCGGAAAACGAGCCGAAAAGTACAGAAGATATCTTAGGGTTAATGAATTCAGCCAACATAAATGCGGTGACAGCACTAGCAGGACCACAGTCCTTAGTTTTGGTCCAAATATTCGACAAATATTACTTCTATAGAGGCCTTGCTAACCGGGCACACCTCAACTCGTCTGGACTGGTGTTTGGTTCGGATGTGACATCTCTAGTCGAGTCTCTGGGTACTACAAAATCACTTATAGACCCAAGAGTAACGCGGATAGTCGATCTTGACGAGGATTCGAACACTATAATCCTCCCAAGTTCAGGGAAGTTTGTTCGACCACAAGATCTTCAGCGGGTTTTCGAAGAGTTTCCGGTCGAAGAGGTACACAGCATTGAAGAAGACATTGCTGCTGCAGTTGTACAGCTTCAATCGCTTTTAAACCAGAAAGACCTGCAAGAACTTTCCAAAGCCTTGGTCTCTGCTCTCTCCGCAAAGATAAGCAACGTGACGGCTCCATTGCGGGAGAGGTATGTCACGTTCCTGGCCCAAGAATACAAAGTGGACGATGCAGAATCAGTGAAAAAAAGGAATGTCTTGCTTGGAAATTTGAGAAAAACCACAAAGGAGCTACAAAGGGCTCTTGAGCCGGCGATTTCAAGCCTGGCCAATATGATGTCTTCTCAGACGACTTCGAAGCGAACACACGATACGAAGCGACTTTTTCGCCAGGCTCAGATTCAGGGGAACGTCGAGGCCGTCAAGTCAATGACTTACGACACGCTGGCGGGATACCTTGAAACATATGCTGCGGATATGGGAGTCATGCTATTGAATATTGATACCGTGCCGTATCGCCAACTCTTGGGGAACTTGAAAAATGCAGCTACTGATGCCAGGTATGTACAATCACTTTTTTTCTCCCAATATTCCATCTCTTCGCTTAGCGCTGACTTATATTCTATAGCAAGTGTTGTGAACTTGACTCGAGGGTCCTGTATCTCGAGGGGTTTGATGCTGGCATAGTCATCGAGCAGTCACAAAATAAACACAACGGCCCACTCAGAAGCCAGGCTGGACACTCCTCCCAACCAATTCTGGCTGTACCATATTTGAACCAAGGCAAAGGGATCGACGGATCGATGCTAGCTTGGGTCTGCTGGGACGAATTTGTCAACCTCAAAAGTCCTTACACCGTGAGATGGATGGAGAAGTGCAATGAAGCACACATCGCCGCGCTAAGAATTATAATGAGAAGCACTCTTAGTCAAGCAGTGGCATCTAGAGAGCACAATCTTCAACCGGGCAGCCCGGAGACCGGGCAGCTTATGAGCGCATTGTTGATGGCGGCCATGTCCAAACTCGCGGCAATGAGGACCACCGCGCCAGTTGTTGTGTCAGACCAGGCGGAGGATACTGTCACAAAATTAATGCGAGGACTATTTGGCAATTTGTTGACAATAGCTGGCTCGGGAGTGCGTCCTCTGAGCATGGTCTGGCAATTATTTGGGTCGAATCCACAATACGACATCCCCACGAACCATATTGATTGGATTTGGTACGAGACCGCTGTCGCTTTATATCCTTATACAGGCTGGCCTTTAAGGCAATTCCTCGACAACCTGGAGAAGCTCCTTGATAAAGCCATAATACGTGTCGTTACGAAGAACGAGGATATGGCTGAGATCAAGAAAAGTCGCACAGATGAAATGATCAAATATTGCAAGCTACGAAACATACAGCTCGATCATTGCCGCACCATTATTACCATTTTTATGCGAATGCTTACAGCAGAGAACCTTGACGTCGCGGCCGTTGCGGCACGGCTTTTGGAACGGCTTCCACGAAAGTTGGCGAAAAACACTCAAAGCTACACAAAAATGATTAATTACCTCGAGCATCTGGCCAACGGAGGTCATCCACGTGTCAACGACAATGTTGTTGCCGCTAGTGTTTACACCAAGCGGTCAGCTGCATTTAGCGAGCTTAAGACTCAAGTCTCCGAAGCATGTGTGAGCAAGGACTGGTTGAAGGTGAAGCAGTCCTGTCAAGCACTGATAGACAAGCATGCCGAAACTGCTGCTCTTTGGCGCGTTCCTCCTGGATCCTTACATATTCAAAACATGAAGGTGTATAGAGATATTTTGAATATAGACGACAATATTGGCCAAGAGAATACTATCCAACTAACTGGACAGATTCTTGGCGACGCAGAGAAAAATCGTGTTCCTTGGCAAGTTGGAAAGGCCGGTCAGTTCGGTGACAATATTGAGCCTCTCAATGAGGCTTTCCTTCACGAAATTCTGACCGGAGAAAAACTGGAGTCTATCACAACAACTGATTCGGATATAACAATGACAACGTCTAGCATCGAAAACAACATAGATGACGAATTCTCTGAATTTGGATTGTCGGTGCAGCCTAGTTTCATTTCTACGATGCAGAGAGATCTGTCGGCTGAAGATGTCTGCCATATTATTAAGGTTCCTGTTTCCACAATGCGTGTTTTTATCAAGGCTCTCAAGCCAGAATTTGTCTGGGAAGATCTGGGGCGGAACTTCAAGGCGGTCATCTTATGGTTGTTGAGAGAGCGTTCAAATAGAGCGGAAAGCCGTCCAGTCAGAAAATTGTTGGCTTGGGAGGTTGAGAACAAGACATTGCAGATAGAGGGCCAGAAATTGATTTGAATGGGACTAAATATATTTGATACGAACCTGAGAGGTGGAAGGAAGGGTTAGTTTGCATCAATTTCCCATGTTAATTGTATTGCGTTAGATAACAATTGCGATTATTGAATTTGGTCTGAAATCGCCATTCAATTACAATACCTTACACTGCGTCCAAGGCTCGGGGTGCATTCATCGGTTTTATTCTAGCTATTATAGGGGTTGTGAGCCAACTGTCCCAGCGTCTGGACTACATGTATTACATATCGCAATCTATACTGTATGTATTCCGTCTCGGCCCGAGGAAGAACGAAAGCGAATGCATTTCACGGATAGATGATTACCCGTGTGAATAAAAGTATTTCCATAACAAAACCAAAAAACCCTATTTTGGCACCATGGCACGAATAGTCCGAGTAACGTAACGGTCTAATTGTGATCTTTCACTGAGTGAGTCATTGTCTGCTGGTTACTCGCCGACAGCGATGACATTACGAATACCGGCGCACCACTGCTGTAAGAATCATTGTTTCGGAATCATGCAAAGCCTGCCTGCAGGGTGGTCACTGATGGTGGCTGTCTGGGACTCTCATCCCTACAGTCTGCCGAGTCTTTGCTTTTAGACTGCATATTTGTTCTACATATTACAGCAATCAGCGCATGCACAAACCATGCACAAACTTTCAATTTCAGCTGGTACTGCTCGATAATCAATCGGATTGAATTGTATTTACTATTCAGGCGTCCCAGAATCCTTAGAGGGTGGTTATGGAGTTACACCACGCAACCCCCAAAAAAAGCAAAACCAAGAACAAGTAAGAAAAAAAGGCGGTGTTTGATCACAGACCCCTTGCACTCAGTGCCCTCTTTAAGATCTGCTGGAATTTGAGCACATGCTCTGCGCCAATCATCGTATAATGCTCCCCATCTACCTCATGGTAGCGAACCTCCTCTCTTACAAAGCGAACCCAATGGTTCAACTTCGTATTCCTGTACTCCTCTCGCGTGCGAGCTACCGCCTTCAACGGCTGACAGTAAAAGACGTCCATATGCGCCACTGATGAAGAAGGTTCATACTCCCAGCCGATCTTTTGCAGTGACCATGCTACTTGTGTCCAGGTGTAGAGGGAGTCCCTTGTAAGGCCTAGTTCGGTGCAGCGTTTAGCATCACTCTCAGCCAGGACCTTGACGACTTGGTCTATCGGTTGAAGCTTGCGCAAATCATCACAGAGTTCCTCAGATTGCTGTTCCGTGATAATGCCACAGAAATGTGAGATGTGAAGAATTCCTGCGGTCCAGTCCAGTGTACGCATCCGTTCCTTGATGTATGGAGGTAAATTGAATGAGCCTAAAAACTGAATGGTATCCCCATTTGTCTCAAGCATCTTGGCCAACTCAAATGCTATCATACTACCATAGGAGTAGCCTGCAAGCGCATATGGACCTTGTGGCTGCTGCTGCTTTAAAGCGTTATAGTAAGCGATCAGCACATCCTGTAGATTCGTGAATGGTATCTCCCCGTAATTAAAGCCACGGGCTCGAAGTGCAAGGACCGGCCGATCCGGAAAGTACCGAGATAGACCTAGAAAAACGAGAACTTCGCCAATTCCTGGGTGAATCAGCCACAAGGGAGATTTGACACCGTTTGGCTGCAGCATGACCACTGGGTTATAGACGCCTTTGTATTGCGAGTCTTGCTGCATTTGTTTAATAGCATGAGCGAGAGATCGGATTGTGATATTTGTCATAATAGCAATCATAGGTATCTCGGAGATCCCGAATGTCTGTTCACACGCACGCTTTAGTCTAATAAGATCAACAGAGTTGATCCCAGTATCAAGTATAGGCGTGTCAAAAGTCAAGTCACCTTCAATCCGAAGTATATCGGAAAAGACGGACATCAAAGTCTGCTCGGTATCGCCTCCATTGTCTGCAGAGTGCGAAATGCGATAGGAATCAATCGCCAGCCTGTCAAGCTCCTCCTCATGTCGATATTGCCCCTGTACAATCGCGGAATTGATCTTGGTGCGCGATAACTTTCCCAAAGTTGTCTTGTCCAATCGGCCACAGGGCAATGGTAACACCTTTGGTCGCACCCCAGCAAACAGTACGACAATACGCGTGATTAAACGAAGCGTTTCCATTCGAGCTTGGATATCATCCGGCCGGTATGTATGTTGGTAAACAACCATGATTCCTTCTGTGCTGGAGCCCGATGCGCGGTCAGCGAGGCAAACCACATAGGATGAAGCGATGCCAGTTATCGTCGCCTGGTTAATGGCTTCTTCAATCTCGTGAGGCAGATACTTGACACCGTTAATATTTATCTCCTCTTTTGCACGACCTGTAAGCCTCAGGGAACCAGTCGCATCGATTGAGCCCACGTCGCCTGTCTTATACCACCCATCTGGCGTGAATGAGTCCCGCGTAGCCTTCTCGTCGTTGAAGTATCTCTCAAAGACAACTTCACCCCGGATCTCGAGGCAGCCTACGATTGGGCGTGAGTTAGAATCGAGATGCGCGGTTGATGAGATGCGCATTTGAATCCCCGGCATACAATTGCCGAGACATGTAAACTCCTTCCCGGCTATCAAATCAACAGCGGGACAGTTGCGATTAAAGATGGCTCCTGCGCAAGTCTCGGTCATGCCGAAGCCAGGCGTTATAATGTTTTGTTTGGTGGCTCCAAGCTTGATAAGATACGTTGTCACCCGGGCACATGTATCAACACTGTTAGCTTCACCTCCAGAAGCAATGTAGAGAAGACGATGAAGATTAAGGTGTTTAAGCTTTTCTATTGGGACTGTTTCCAGTGCTTTCTGAAGTTTATGCAAAAAAAAATTCGGGGCGAAGGTTCTCGAAACGCCATGATCAGAGAGAAGTGTGAGGAACAAAGTAGGATCTGAGATCACTTCTGCTGCCGGCACATGTACTTGGTCAAGACCCGCAAACATAGCACATAGATGAATTTCCACCAGACTTGCAACATGATCGAGCGCAATCCAATTTAGAAGAGCCGAGCCTTGGGGCGAGGGCATGACTTCCAGTTTTCCTTTAATGGCAGCAATTATCTGTCTATGGGTCAAGCAGACTGCCTTCGCATTACCAGTGCTCCCCGATGTCAACATGAGAACTGCAAGATTTCCATGAGGTATCACTGGGCCTGCTAACTCCTTTGCGTCGCTTTTTGTAGTGGCGCAGTGATTTGGGCTCTTCTTGAGCTTTGATGGCGTCCATGTTTCAATTTCTTCCACACATACCACCCTGAGAACATTGTTTTCCATAAGGTCCCTATCCATACACTGTTGGTTTGTGATCATCAAAGGATCTTGGAACAGGCGGTGAAGATGTTTAAAGTGCGAAATACGACCCTTGTGATTGTTCACCAGCTGTGTCAAGAGACATGGGACGCAATCAGCTAGAATAGAGGCCCAGAACCAGATAATGTTTTCCAAGTTACTTTGAAAGTATAGCAAAACGATCTTTCCTGGGAAGATATTTTCCGAGCAGCGCAGCAACTCAGCCTTCTGCATTGCCAACGTACGCAGTTTGCTGTAGCTCAGATAGAATAGTTCATGCTTCTCTCCATAAGTATAGATGATAATTCCTGCTTCTGTGGTTGCAGTATGATCAAGGAGAGCCACGAGATGAGTTTCAGAAAGATCTACAGCCATTGTGCCATAAAATCGATGTCGAAGCGTTGCAGTGATGAGTTGAGGTGGCTTAGAAAAGAGTGACATATGAAACTGCGAACTTGTCGCATGTATAAATACCTAGGTAATAACTAATTGCCCTTGCCACACAATTTGCGAGAATTTTCGGCCGAGGATGTAAGCAATCTTAGACCCCACGACAATTGTTACACGGTAGGATTGATGTAGTCTTCATAACGTCCGGAACGCAGATTCAACTAGCCGTTAGGTACGGTTTTGATACGAATAGTAAAAGTGAATGGTGCAGGAGAGTCACCAGTCATCGACCTTTTCAATGGAGACATGAAATTCGGCGCATATTTGCCGCAGAAATCATACTTCAGCTTACACACCGAAGCTGCAAAACCAGTCCACATGCCAATTACACCGATGGGCGGTCCACGAGAAGCATGAAGCCAAATCCGTCTGCCAATCTACCCTTAGACATAGGACATGGATGCTGGTAAACAGGCTTAAGGCGTCTATGGCAGGTTTTAAAGCTAAGAAGAGCATCGCCTTAGACGTGAAACAGGGATTTAATTAACACTTTGAAACAGTTGAAGCAAACAAAGTCGTGACGAAGTTCCCTTCTCCTTCAGCTCGACCATTTTCTCCCTCTCGCTTTCGCTCTCTTCTAAAGTACCGTGTAAGAGGCACGCAATGGTTACCATCGAAAAATTACATCAAATCGCGAATCAGGCATTCGTTACGACATGGCCTTTCACCACAGTGTCGACGACTCTCTTTGGCATGAGAGCACTATCGCGATTCCGTTTTCAGAAGGAAGCGCTCGGGTGGGACGATTTCTTCATCTCACTCTCTTGGGTATGCTGTATTTCACAATTTTAGAGGTCTTAATCTAAAAATACACTTCTATTTGCCTACAGGTGCTTGATATAGTTCGAGCTACTTCGATGCAGATGGCTGTCAACGCTACACGAAAGATCGGACTGACAAATGAGGCCGAGACTGTTCCATCTGCTGCTTTCTGGGTTGTTTTCATCGATGCCTGGAGCTTTTTCAGCATTGAAATCCCAAAACTTGGGATAGGGATCTTGATTTGTCGCATTTTCCGACCGAAGCCTGGTATTAAAATATTCATTCTCACCTTTTGCATTTGTTTAAATATTTTGGCGACCGTTGGTTTCATCATCACTTTTGTCCAGTGCAACCCAGTCGCAGGACAGTTCAATCCGTGGAAATATCCTGAAGTCAAGTGCTGGAACAGGTCTGTCCAGATCATCTATGCCTCTACCACCAGTGGTACGTAGTTATCTCCTTTCCCTGGGTATTTCATACAGGCTCAAACCATTGTCCAGGCTTTTCCGCACTTACGGATATCGGATTCTCTGTATGGCCTGGATTTGTGATTTGGAGATTGCAGATGCCCATATGGCGAAAACTCAGCACGATGGCATTGATGGGATTGGGTATTGCGTGAGTTGTTGCAGGAGTCTATCAGAACGTTATGTGCTAAGAACAAGTCAACAAACAGTTCCTTTGCATTCGCTGTAGTGAAGTTGATTGCCAATACTACCTTGATCGGAGAACCCGATGTTCTCACACTGCTGCGTATGTAAGTTCGACAAGGATCAATGCCATACCTCTACTGACAAACTACAGATAATGGAATCTATATTGGCATTTGGAATTCAATTGAAAATGACTTCGTCCTGAGCGCTGCCTGTCTCCCTGCCGTCCCTCCCGTCATTCGAGCGTTGAGGCGCGCACTCACGGGAAAGCCGAAAGCCATCAGTCGAAGCGCGTATGTCGACACGATAAAACTTGGTGGCCTTTCTGCAAATCCGGTCAAGACATCGAGCACCGGCCTTGTTGCTAGCAGCCAGGTGCCAGAAGTAGACAGTGCCCATCCATATTCACGGGTTTTCGATTCCACCGCTTAGCAGCCATTTCTGCGGATATGCAATTTACAATTTATTTTTTGGCATGTTTTCTTACTAAAACATATGTATAGGTTAACTAATCCCTGCCTGGAGATCTTTTAAAACGGCGTGAATTACTGTTGGACAGAATGGTATTTTATCTAAACTAATCCTTTCGGGATTAGTGAACGATATGTCAGACAAGCTGGCTTTCCAATGAAGCCATCGCATGAAGCAATCAATCCGAAACCATTAACTATGTGTGTGACGGCTCAGTCAATAGATGCCTGATGGATGCCTTGGAGCCTTACACGTGATCTCGTCTACTTGTCAACACCGCTCCGCGATCGCGCACTTACTCCTGTTTCCTTTCTTCTTCATGTTTTGTATTCTCGTGAATAGCACCTAGATTAGGCTTAGCAATGGATTGTTATGAGATCTAGATTGGCATCGTCACAATGTGTAAGAGAAATGTCTCAAGTTTACTCCGTGGGATAGCTTACAAATCATCCCACCAACAAGGTCTATATACCTGGCATTAGAACATCATGTACTTACACGAAAAAAGAACAAGAAACATACAATTTATACCAGTTAACCGGTGTAACCAAGTTGTAGAATACGAAGGCTTTTGACAATAACATTTACGGATTTTATATGGGACGCAAATGACTAAAATAGTGTAATACGTAGTAACCGTAATTAATGTATTTTATGATGGACAGCCTCATAGGCGCCCCAGGCATCTCTCCAGGCTCCGCGCTTTTCCCCATGTAGTTAGTTCGGGGCGCATGCTCGATATGGACCTGGCGAATCCGCTCACCTAGCTAGTCCTCAAGAGACACCCAAATGATCTTTATGAGGTTTCTATATGGCCGTCCATTATTTTATATGGGCTTATAATGCACGAGCCTTGTACGTTATACAGTAGAACTCCATTATATCCGAGTACGTTATAAACCGGGTTTACTGTATATATATTATATTATATTATATGGTAATCGATCACAGCGCATAGATCTACTTCTGCTTATTGCTTATTGGATGTTGGCTATTATTTCTCGATAACCGTCTCCTCGCCGCCCCACTCTGCCTGGTTGGATCTTTGTACCCGTCTCGTGGTGGGGCGGCTGGGCGGGCAGACGGGTACAAGGATTTGCCGAGAAAATACCCCTTACTAAACTTGGTAAACTACGGATATATTTGTGTATGGCAGCATCATGCATGAGATTTTATTCCTAGATCGACACGCAAGAAACACAAGACACACAGAATACAATACATTACACGGATTACTCCCATTCTCAGGTACATAGAATTTGCATGAGTGGCATTGATATCAACTCCGGTCTAGTAACTCCGAGTTACTATAAGTCCGGTTCAATAACTCCGGCGTACCGAAGTGGGCTTATCAGAGAACTCGAAGGATTCCGTGAATAACTTCAATATGTATAGCGCTAGATTGTTTTGCTAGACTGTCTGGGTTATTACAACAGATTAGGAATTGGCTTGGCCAATGAAGCCTGCTATCATTTAATTCCTGCATTGTTGATTCTTCTCGAAGATTAACCTCTCCAACCGGCACTCACTTCACAATGGACGCGGTAACGCTGAAGCAGCGCGCATCCAGAATTTCTGAAGCAGCCAGCCTCCTAGCTGATGAACTCGCGCAGGCAGGCTTTCTAGAGCCCTCTTTTGAGCATGGCCTCCCTGCACCACTATGGAGCGATGCTCCGGAGTCGATTGCTGCTTATACAAAGCAAAGGCTGCTGCAGATGGTAGATGAGCTTCGTGCTCTCCTTACAGAACCAACTCTGCAGCTAACGCCAGAATTGGTAGGTAAGCTTTGTTGCATTTTGTATCTCTGTCGCTAAAAGGTCCCTCAGCGCACTCCAACTCTCAGTGTACACTCCATTGTACGCCTAGGCATTGCCGAAAACTTTCCACCAGAGGGAACTACAGTCAAGGACTTGGCGAGCAAGTTGCAGCTGCGCGAAGACCTGGTCAGGCGGCTTCTGAGTCATAGTGCCACTCATCATGTTTATTCAGAGAGTTCGCCTGGTTATTTCGTGCACACGGCAGCTTCCAGGGAGCTTGCAAAAAACGACGGGATGCGTCAATGGGTCTTAATTGGTTGTGAAGAGTTGCTTCCAGCAACTCTAAAGGTACGAGGCAGGATTACTTTTCGTTACACCGTCTTCCAACCCTATACTGCGCTAATATTTGCTTTATGGTAGATTGCATCAGCCTTGGCTGAGTATGCTGACTCTGAAGAGCCCGAGCATTCTGTAAGAAAGCCTAGCTTGTCAGCCGTATTGCGTGACTGATTATCAAAAGGGGTGGAGCATGCACAATGTTACTGACCTCCCGGTATTTCGGGCACTTGGAGATATGCCAGAGAGGGCAAGCGTGTTTGCCAGAGCAATGGAATGGCATTCCATGCTGCCAGGATTTTCACCTCGTCATCTAGTCGGAGCCTTCCCCTGGGAAAACGATCGTGAGCTCACTATAGTTGATGTAGGTGGTGGGCTAGGCCATATTTCACGTGCTCTAGTCGAACACAACCCAGATATCAAGTGTGTCGTTCAAGACGCGCCTGATGTTGTCTTGCAAGGCCAAGAGACTCTCTCTGCTGAACTCAAATCTCGCATCACTTTTCAAACGCATGATTTCTTCGTTGAACAGCCTGTGAAAGGAGCAGACGTGTATCTCCTTCGATTAATTCTGCATGACTGGTCTGACAAATACGCCACCCTGATTATTCGCTCCCTGGTTCCTGCATTGAAACCCGGTGCTAAGGTGATAGTCAATGATCGGGTTGTTCCGGCAATAAATCAGGCACATTATCTAACAGAGCGTGAAGCACGGCAAGTACTTTCGCTTTTACAATAATGCATGCATGACCCTGACTAATAAATAATTTGGAGGAATAGTGACTACGATATGTATATGCTGGCTCTTCAGAATGGCAAAGAGCGTACATTAGAGAACTGGTTGGCGCTCTTCAGAACAGCAGATCCGAGATTTGAAGTAACATCCGTCCGCCAGCCACCTAGATCGATTCTATCGGTTGTGGAGGTTACTTGGAATGTGTGACTTTTTTATTTTTCTCCTTTGGGAATATATTAGTCGTGGTCCGTATGCCGAATAGACCATTGCGAACAGCAAGCATACGGGTGCTTCCGGTTGCTTAGAAAATATTAGTTCATTTCATCAGACTGCTTTCGCAACGGAATTAGAATCCTTACTATCTGTCTCGATTGAATCGTCAAGCCAGTCATACCCTGCTACCCAACTGTGCTTCCGCTGGGGCTTAGATAGCCATTCCCACGGGGATTGAACGGTGCATGAAAGTCGATCCACTGATCAGTGGCTTCTTCCGAGGATGCAAAAGCACAAAGCTTGGTCTTCCCGACGATAACTGCACCAAGACTGATCAAATGTTCAACGTACTTAGATGATTCCAAATCAGGGCCATAAGTCTCGTAGTACGCACGTTTCGACTGAGTTGTCTTGGTCCCAGAAAGGCGAAAGTTGTCCTTGATTGAGATTCGTCGCCCCGCCAGGGGATACTTTTCACATGGATTGCTGTATATGCGACTAGGTGCTGCAGCCGGTCGCCATGATCCATCTCCAGCACGGGCTTCAAGAACATCATATCTCGAAATGGTAGTCAGCAATCCTCTTCCGCGGCAGAGACAAGAAATAAAAGCCACGCCAACTTACCTGCTATGAACTTCTGGACTGGGAATAACCGTCGTTGCAAAGGCATCTAGGTAGTCAGCTCTACACATTTACCCATGGTGACTATATAACGCACCATGAGGCTATACTCAAACTCAAAAACGCCTTTGGACAAAATACGTCGGAACTGTGACGAACGCTTAGGAATCGCATAGGATTCTATTCGGAGCCTACTAGGTGCCTAGTAGGAGGCGGATCGGTGC
>JAMAFX010000381.1:0-16962 GCA_023625875.1 Trichocomaceae sp. PYS4502 | reverse complement strand
TAGCTTCATCTCGCAAAGATATGTTTGTGAGAATACTAATCCCCAGCACCGCGTAGAGGTGCCTGCCCACGCTGGGGTATCCGCCCGTATTTGCCGCGACAAAGATTAGGTTACTCTGGACTCTGGCCCTTTCAGTGATTAATCCTTTAGAATCAGATCTGTCGGACATGCGCTCAGAACATGAGAATACTTCTGGAGAAGTTCATAGGGCGTTTGATCCTCTTTAGTCATGTGGCGATAATTTTTCGAAGATTCGCCAATTCACCCGGTCACAGTATTTCGGCAGAGATAGACATTTCCTTTTGCATATCGGCCATTCAGCGACAGGTCACCAAAGACTAGGATTTCTGGTGATTGGAAGCCTTGCGGTCCGAACGCCCACTGAGTGAATTTATCGACTCTCTTCGTGATCTCTGGAAATTTATCTTCAGATGAGATTCCGTCACTGCTCCAGTCGTCACCTGAGCTCTGGTCACCTGAGCTCTGGTTACTTGAGCTCTGGTTACTTGAGCTCTCGGGGTCAAGTGAGCTAAATATATTCCATGATCGTGCAACACCAAAACTTGCAAAATGTCTGAGGTCAGAGCCGGACTGCCTTATATGTAGAACTTTCAGCGACTGCTTCTCCGCAAGTGGAGAGATAATTCCCTTCTGTAAAAACAATTTTAGCAGGTATGTTAGCTCTTTCTTCGTGGAGGTTCATGGGGACAAACCAACCAAAATTTTAGGATCGCAACAAAGGCCAAGACATTCCAAGTCGAGGAAATTGAATGGTTCCGTGATTGGTCGTCGCGAAACTCCTTGATATCTTCTGGTAAAAAGGATAAGTCAGGAATGTCACACGGCCTTTCAAAATTTCGTGAGTCCTCGTCCATGTGGACCGATCTTTGATGGTACACAAAATTTCGTAATGTTGACTTGTGTTGTAATATCGATTGCGAAATTTCCTGAGACGCCGTAGGTCCGCTGATAGCTATAAAAAGCTCTTTTAGGCCGTCGAAAGCACCCACAAAATTTGATATAGTCCGAGTTTCGTTCCACGCATCGTCGTACTCATCATTTGACTGTATTTCCAGAGACTCCAGTCTAAGCTGCTGTTGCGATAATAATATGTTTTACCAAAAAGCTTTCCCAATCGATACAAAAGTGTAATCTCAACGATTGAAGAGAGTTCCAATCAAATCATAAATGAGGATGCAAGTCTTTTAGACATTGATTTAAAAGAGAAGGCCGATAAAGAGAGATGTTTAAGGGCTGGAAAGGCGTATGTGGTATTGTTGCGTGCACACTTCAAAATGCTCCATGCAATGAAGTTGGGTTTGCCCACCATGAACCAGATCCCACTGGAGAAAATCTAGGTTAAGGTACACCAACTGATACGATACTTCTCTGAAACAATGGTGTAGCGCCAGGAGATCATCGTCTGACCTCAAGCCAATCCACGATAGTTCCTTCAATTTCTTGAATTTCTTCAGGGCGAGATCCTGTAGTGAACAATTGCCGTCGGTGATCAGATGTATAGACTCCAGCTGTTTTTGCTTGAGTGGGAGATAACCGTTGGACCCTAAAATTTGGTCTGGCACGCAAGTCCCTAGTTTCCAACTTTACCAGACGTCAGGAGACTAGACTCGGTGACTGTTATGAATGAGGTGTAAACATGCGCAAAAGCTCGGAGTCCATCTGGTTTGCATCTCAATAATATTGACAGGATTCTGTTTTTCAGTCGTCGAAAATCTTCCGCCTCGTTAACATCATCCTGAGTCCACACCATCGTCAGCGATGCCATATTCGATTTAATCATCATTAAAGATATCACTAACATCACTGTCGATTGCCTCATTATCATACCCGTTGTCATAATTGTTGTGGAGACACCTATTCGTACGTCTTCTATGGAATGGGGATGAGAAGCAAATTTCTTTAGTGTAGTGAAGCACCGCAAGCGAAGTGACACGTCATCTGCATTGAGAGTGATTGATCGATATTGCATCGGAGTCGCGGCGAAGTAGAAACGCTTTGAAACCTGGCACACATTTTTAAGGTCACTCTTCTTTGTCAACTATTTTCCGTTCGTTAGCTAGGCTGTCATAGCTATGGCCGTGTCGCCTGCGTAGAGATGGCGAACCTGCGAGAAAATTGCAATAAGAAGCTCTAAAGGTAAGGCCGACAGCATCATTGAGAGATGTCATTCACCATCACCAACATAAAATTTTTTTCCTATGTCTAATATACTGCCAAAATAACAAAGAAGGAATATAAAGAAAGGAAAAGATTGCTTATAAAGGCTATTTATATATATAAATATGATAAAAAATAAAAAATAATATTTTCGAGAAAAGGGGGAATGGGCTGCTTTTATATCCCTCAGTGGAGCATGAGCGAGTCCGATTCTGGAGGCCGATTCTCTGCTGAGAGTCTGAAGGCTTCAATTTTTTTACTAATAGTTTCACCATGACAATGAAAGGGCGGTACTGTATAGGGAAGGCCATGTGAGTTCTTGAATGTTCTACAAACATACAACAAAGACTTCATGTTACAATAACATCATAAATTTGGGATTGCCCAATTTTCTTCATGTCACAAGGGCACGCCCAGCATTCACTGAGTGAAGTCTTTGTGGGAGGGGATTCTATTGGAAGCTGGCCCCTGAATACATCACCTGGGAAAGCATCAAGTGCGGTGTCATTGAATCTTGGAGTTCGTTACATCCAAGTGCCATAACACATCATAATCACGCTTTCTACCTACCTCCTCACAATATTTTACCCTGGGCCCTAATCCTCCACGTCCGTGTACCTAGGTATTTCATTGTCAGGCTTAGTACTTTGTGATGACGATAGATCTCGTCTCGACACTATATCGAGGTGGGGCGTATGCGGATAATCTACATAGTATATCATTTTCTTCGTGTTATCTGCTAACATTAACCCGCCCATCAATGAAATCTCCAAAATGACTGCTTCCAGAATCGAGGAACCCGTCAATGTTTTGACGGCGACGGCATTCGACCTTCAGGAGAAGCTGTCCAACTCCACACTGACATCCGTGGATCTCTGAATATCTATCTCGAGCAAATTAAAGCCCACAATCATGATGGCTTCCGGTTGAATGCGGTTATATCAACTCCACCAGTAGACCATGTTCTCTCGCTGGCCGCGGAGCTCGACCGTGAGCGGGCTGAAGGGAGGGTCCGGAGTCCGTTACATGGGATACCCATCCTTCTTAAAGACAATATTATGACGGAGGAATCTCTGGGAATGGATACTACCTGTGGTGCATACGCCTTCGTCGGATTGAAGGCGAAGAAGAGTGCGCCTATCGTGGACAAGATTCGTGAAGCTGGTATGATAATCATTGGAAAGGCAAACCTTTCGGTATGTGGTTTTTTCTATCATTTTGTCTTAGTCCTTAGCTCTATTTGATAATGATGAAAAAGCTCAATTGCGTGCTTCATTTCAGGAATGGGCAGGGTTTAAAGGCTACGGGATCCCTGGCGGCTTCTCTGCTGTTGGCTGACAAACACAAACTCCCTATGTCCCAGGGGGCTATATATAAGCAAGGAGATCGAATGATTGGGCACAGTGTAGGTTGATGCCTGTAAAGCTATATATCCCAAATATTACTAACAACTCTAGAATTGCTGTGGCTCTTCATCAGGCTCAGCTGCCGGCGTTGCGGCCGGCTTTGCTCCTCTCGCGATCGGGACTGAGGATGATGGATCAATTGTACAGCCAAGTGGGCGATGCTCTCTCTACGGACTGAAAATCACCGTTGGTGCCGTATCGACCGAAGGGACCTCACCTCTCAGCCCGTTTACTGATAGCTTAGGCCCTATTGCTCGTTCCGCAGAAGATCTGTCTGCTCTACTCGGTATTCTTTTGCAAAGAGACTTCTCGTCCTCACTGACAAGTTCATGGGAAGGGCTAAAGATAGGCTTTGTTGACCCATCCATCTGGTATATCCGTGAAGGTCCGTGGGAGTTTGTTCAAACAATCATGGATCAGGAGGTCCGTAACACCTCACGTCATTAGGTAGTGTTCGGAAAAAAAGCTAACTTTCTTAGCTTGCCGACATTTTGGACGCGCAGGAACTAATTGCCGAAGGAGGAGCCAAGGTGGTTGCAAATGTGCCTCTTATTTCGTATGATGTCCTGCAATTTGAGGGATCGGACGGCCTGGATCAGATCTGGAATCATGACTTTGCCCGTCATTTCCCCTCATTCGTGGCTGGCTACCTTGACCCTCCTATAAAAACAGTTGAGGATCTGGTCAAATTCAATTCTGAAAATGCTGAAAAGGCGCTACCTGGCGGTATGAAATTGCTCACTAGTCAGCTTCAATTACGACCCTACAGATTTGATATTTACATTTTTACGTAGGATTTGGAAAACCTCAAGGTCTCCTTGAAGATTCTATCGAGAAGAAAGATGACCTCTCCCCAGTCAAATATGAGGAAGCTAAAGACTTCATTCGCCAGAAAGCGAGGGTTGAGGGTTACGAAAAGGCGTTCAAAGACTACGATATTGATATTCTTGCAGGCCCGCTGGACTCTCGAATGGGATCAATCGCTGCTGCCGCAGGCCTGCCGTCAGCTACTGTCCCCTTAGGATACGCCGATTTTTATAATGGCCGGGCATATGGGCTATCAATAATTGCGGGGGCTGGTAATGAAGAGAAGCTTGTTCAATTCATGAGTGCATGGAGTGCAAGTCACCCAGGACTCCCAAAGCCTCCACCTCAGATGGCAAATGCTAAAGACAGCAACCTTTAATCCTATCCTTACGATAATATATTCCTCCGCTGCTTTCTTTTTTGCCAGTGGACAGCTAGTACATTTTTCCTGTCATACACTGATCGTGCCAATATTGATTTTTACAATAATCTTAATATCACGCTAGTAATTTCATGTTGTTAGATTTAGTACCTGTTGCGTCACCTATAATAAGGCATTCTAAGCTATACATAGTTAGGTGCTCAGTGCTAAACGCTGTGGCTGTGTATTTTGACATCCATGCCTATTCCTAGGGAATACACGTTGTAATCTCTGGCGCCTATGGCCTCAGAACGGCAAAAACACTTTGACTATTCTCACCTGAGTACCTGAAATGACTTTGTAGAAAATATGTAGGATAAATTTACCTTCCGCATTACAATGCAGATTGTACACCACCTGCCTGATTAGGCGAGTAGATGTACGCCTAGAAAGAAGACCTCACATCTAGTTAGATAGATCAATCCATCTTTCCTATTCGCTGCATCTCACAAGAGTAGTTTTGACAGATAGTGTCGGATATGTACAAGAGAGCATGAAGCTATACAACAGCCAAGCTATGTCTTGTATGAGCTGTGATTGGCGGGTCACGGTTGCCGGCACAACGCAGATAACTAAACAATCATGCGCTGGCCACAACACCAACACCAAGAACAACTTGCATCGTCACGTCCAGGCATGCTGACAATTTCATTGTCAGGTCAAGTCTTCCATTATTTCCAGCAAACGGGAGGCTTGTTTGGAGTAAAAAAAAAGAAACGACGCATTCCAAGGACCGAGTTATCAAGGGGCACAGCTTGATTCAGAATCAACATGGAAGACCACCTCGAGGCAGCTCCTCATGATACTGAGAATGGGGCAAGCCTGAATCGCCTGTCATCAACGTTTGCCAACGCAGAAATCCCATCGGATATTTCTGACTTGCCCCAACACGAGACTCCCTTTGACAATGTGGACAATGCCTACAACGAACTTGAGTCGTCATCTTCTTCTCGGCGTCACTCAGCGACAACGGAGGGCTTTCTCGACGATGGTCTTGAAAATGAAGACGGCCAAATAGGAGCAAAGTCAGCATCTAGCCGATCCTCACTTTCTTCGATCCCAGATTCAGTAGTTGTACACCCGAAGGAACAGCAGGCTTCATACGGCAGGGACAGCATCGGGACGGCTTACGGGGGGGAAGAATATATAAACTATAACAATCCGGCAGTATACCAGAAGATACGCGATCGCAGTTCACCCTTCAGACATCCGAGCTCCGTCAGGGCCATACAAATGCAGACGGAAGACGAAGAAGATGAGGACCACAAGTCCCCATCGAGACGGCGGGGGGCGGGATTTCTGGGCTCTCCTGCCTCGGTACGATCGATGGGATCGCCTCTTGTCAGGCGTCATGGTTATCATTCAGCAGGCGGTACGCCAAAGAAGTCGCCTGTGAAGAGGGAGAATCCTCTTGTCCTCCTTCATTGCACAATTCTCCCTCCGACTGTCGTCCTCGCTCCTGGCGTAAGCTTGCCAGACAGAAATATGCTGGAGAAGGTGCTGCCGCCTCAGTATTTGCGACGATGGAAATTACTGGAGGAAAAAATTATAGCCTCGTCTCTTTTACGTGACCGAGGACTACTTATACAACATCCCCAAGAGGATTATGGACTTTTAGAGGAACGCGTCCTGGAGAGCTTAGAGCTGCAACAGCCGCGGTTGCAGAACGGTCATTACATTGACCGCGAGGCTAGTGATTCAGAGAGCGAAACCTCCGAGCAGAAGACGCTGATGCTCAAGGGTGAGGGAGATGAGCGGTTGTGTACGGATTGTGGTTGTCACGTAAACCGGCACAGTGATCAGCAGAAATGGGACGTCAAATTTTACGCGGCAAATGGCCTAATGAAGGAGGGTGCTTGGACGGCTGCCTGGAAGGAGATTGAGCGCGTAGATGTACAGGTCAGCTTGTGGTTGCCATACGAAGTGAAAAATGAAGTTGAAAGAAGGATTCGAGAGGAGGATCTTCTTCTTGTTGAGCAACAGCTGCAGCAAAAAGGGGATATTATAGCAGCCCAACCAATTATGAACGAGCGAGAACCCGGACTGCTATCGCAGGATCAGATAGACGGCTTAGATGACGAGCCGAAACCACAAAGGTCAAGGTCGTCAAGACGGGATGTATCAGGGCTTGCGTATCCAACTCCGGAGACATTGAAGGATCACCATCCAAATCAAGACATCGACCTGCACACCCTCGTGATCAACTCTCTGCGTGTTCTAGCAAGCGATCGACGGAAAGTGGTCACTGCAGCAAGCATGCTCATCGCCGTTCTTGCAGTTATATTTGGTGGCCGCTTGAGTAGAAGAGCTTATTACGGATCTGAAGTTGTTCATGTCGGAAATTTCCCAGCAGTTAGTACTCAGCTCTACTACACCAGTTCTGCATCATGCGTCCTGACCCAAACATCGACAGAAATCCCTCTTCTTGAAACTCAGAACGGCATGGAGAGGCCTAGCGAGATTCAACCAATGGCTCAAGGGGTGAAAGAAGACGACCTAGTAGATTACAACGTGAACGGTGTAGTGCCGTCAGCCAGCCATCAATCAGCGGAACCGACCATTGAAACCCCCGAACCGAAAGCGACCCAGAATCTTTCTTCTAAAACTCAAATCGAGATATTGGAGAGCATACGCGTTGACCAGACTACTTTTGAATCAACAGCAAACCTTCCTACTGAAACCGTTGAGGACCAAGCGATTTTGTCTTCCTCCGCCCCTGAATCTGGAATAGTCGCCAATCACCTATCTTCCGTCAAGAATGAGCTAGAAACCGAACCATCTTCAGATGCTACCTCTCAAAATGATAAGGATGAAGCTACTTAGACTGCTTCTACCTTCTATCCATATTAATAATGAACGGCATGACGTTGCGGGTTATTTTGGATCAACTTTCATGAATGTATCCCCGCCGGACCGGGTTATTTACGACCATGGTAGCGAGAGTTAGTCTTTTCTTTTCTATTTACGAGGCGTTTAAGTAGCTAGCACTAGACTAGATTATGAAGACTATAATTGAAGTTTTATTTAGTTCGATATACAAATTCCAGGTTGGCGATTTGGTTTCCAAGATTAATGTATGACGAAGGTCTAGCATCAAATTGAACATGGAAGTCCATACCGAGCTTCATGTCTGCTTTCAATCTAATAGGAGTAGATATCATTATTACTAAAACACAACGTCCTTGTTAGTCCCAACTAAGGAAATAGACACGAAAAAGATGCACTCACAAACGACGTCCAAATCTTTCCCTCTCACCGACCTCAACGTTCACCCAAACACTCACACTCATACTCGCAACCGAGAAATCCGCATATCCATTTGAATTGATCTGTGCCATTCCTTTCGTCTTCCGCTTCTTGTAACTGCTCCCCTTCTCACACTCTACTAGCACATCAGTCCATCGCTCACCGGCATGTTTCTTGCCGACAAACATGCGCAACTTCGTCCCTGTTAGGCCATTGTTGATCGCACACGCCATTCCCCAGGGATGTCGTGCATTGCCGTACCGCACAAATCCAATGCAGTTTCTGCGAGTGAAGTAGTCTCGTTGTTCACCGTAGGCGTATAGTTTTCGAGCTAGAATGAGCTTGGGGAGGATTTGACGGTTGGCGTCAGATTCAACTCTGTTTTTATGGTCCTTGGATCTATGTTCCTTGGAAATGCCATATAAATCACCGTAGAATACGCAGGGATGACCGTCTTTGCGTAGGAGAATTAATGAATAGGCGAGTGGTTTGAAGGAGGATGGTATTGGGGCCTTGATGGTGGAACAAAAGGTTACGTTAGATTGATATTCTTTCTTCTGCTGAATTCTAGAATCCAGGCTCACCTCTAGAGATTGAGACGGTTGCTATCATGGAAAGAGTGGTATTTTAGTTGGAGTAAAGTAAAGTTTATTGTGAAGCACTGTGAGGATCGAAACTTACCGTGTCGTGGTTCATGACAAATGTCTGCTCCGGTATTCAGTTCTTGTTGACTTCATGGAATAGGGTTGTATGACTTACCACTGCATGCTCAGGCTCATGTTTGACCAACGTCTGGTCGAATATCAAACGCAAATCCGCGCATCGAGTCTGCGATATAGCCGATAGCCTATTGCATAGTGGTGCATCGAAAAGATGAACCTTGTGATCCATCTGCTTCAGATACTCCTGCAACTCGACAACTTTCCCAGACCAGAATTCGCTAACGATAAACCAGTTCTTGCCCACAGTCCGTCTGATATGGTCGACCAACACGCTTTGGAATTCTGAAGAATAATGCTTCACTGCATCGAGTCTCATCCCACGAAGCGGTAATTGACCGCCTATCCATTCAATCCAATTTAGCACCTCCTCTCTCACTTCTGGGTTCGAATAGTCCAGATTGGCGAACATGAGGTAGTCATAATTTCCATTCTCGGAGCTCACATCTCTCGCCCAGTCCTTGCCTGGAGCAAAAATTTTGTAGATGGCGTTTTTCTTGTTGGCGTCGTCATAATCTGTCCCGTTGAAATGTTGCCAGTGATATTTCATTTTGCTGTATACTTCACCCCGGCCGGCAAAATCAAAGCCTACCCATGCTTCGATCTCTTGCGGTTTGGTCAGGTCAATATTGCGGTCTGTTCTTATAAGTCAACTGACATCCAATTTCGAAAACATGAATCTCGCTTCTGGAGTATATAACAACTTACCCTCAGGATCAACAGTGACAGCCAGGCATTTCTCCGTTCGATCCGCCCCAGCCTTGTGGTTCAACACAGCATCCCAATAAACTCCCATTTCGAGCTCTTCTGCAGATTGCGCAAGGCTCGCCAAGTCATCCTTGGTGCCCCATTTAGTTGCCACAGTCCCCTTCTGATCAAACTCGCCGAGGTCGTATAGATCGTAGACATCATACCCATTCCCAGAGGCATTCATGGCTTTGCAACCCGGTGGCAGAAGGAGATTGTCAATCCCAATCTCTTTAAGGTCTGGTAGGGCGTGTTTCAGGCGCTGCCAGTGCCGACCGTCATGAGGCACATACCACTCGAATGCCTCTAGCATGCAGACGTTGTCGTCTGGCGAGTCCCATGATGGAAGCTTTTCTATGCATTTTGCTTCATCTGTGAAGTGTATAAGCGGATTTTCTTGGATAGGTAGAGGAGAGACATGCCTTCTATTTGCTTCCAGTCCTCTTGTTTCTGTCTGGAACAGCTGGAAAAACAACTGAGTAAGCACTCCATCCTGATGATTTATGTACTCGAATTGTATAGTATCAAATATGTCGAGTGTGTGATGTTATATATACTAGTATATGAGTTTAATATGAATACAATTCAATGATGAACTCAAAAATTCCGTTTCTATAAGTATTGTCAAACAAATCCAAGGGGCTGGTCCCAAGGTGCGCTGTCTTTGAACCCCTTCGTCCCCCTTGCGCCGGCAGTGATCGTGCAGGGCGACCAACCACCCACTAATTCGTCATCGTGTTAGAATCTTCAATCTGGACTGGAAATTATTTAATAATGCTAATATAGCAATATTAATTGGTTCGCTCATGTTTAAATAAATAACGTCACACTGCCTACCTACGTCCTTGCTGCCCACCTGGCTCAACTACTTGGGTATGTACCTACATGGTCTAGGTAACTAGTTCACAGCATACCTAGCTAGGTACGTGTTGAGTGAAAAATAATTTCGGTGGGGCATACCTACCTAATGTCTATAACTCCCAATATTCACCCACACCACAATGCCTTGTATGTACATCCATACTCCCTATAGAACAAACTAGCCCTGACAAAGCCCCGTGCTACATGCGACAAGAAGAGATCTAAGGCAAGCTTAAAACGATTTTTCGACCTCGGAATACTACGCAACAATATCTCACCATTTCAATGTCACGAACTAGAACATAATATAAAAGCAAAGCTGTAATTGCAGAGGGCTCTAACTCATTAGATATGCAGATCCCTTATCCGTGAAAGAACTACAGTAAACCCTGTTTATAACAGAATAATTCAGACAGCTAAAAAATACATTATAACATAGAAATCCATAGTAACCAGATTCACATAGAAAATAATATCACGTTTATAATACTTTTAATTACTGAGCCATGGCAGACCCCAATCTGTGATGGGGCGCACGACGAGTCGAGTATCATGGGCGGTTCTAACAACTGGTTATTCGTGAAACAGCTGGTGTTGACAATTCGCTAACCACTCGCCCTCATCCTCAAGCCGAGGCAGTGCGTCGGCTATGTAGGCACAGACCCAGTACATATGTACATGTGCTAACCGACATATCGATTAATCCATCCTCTATCCTCAACGATACCAACAAAAAGGAAAAAGAAAGATAAATAGACACAATGGCAAGCGAAGCAGCAGCACAGGTCCAGCTCAAAGATTTCGAGTCCATATTCTCGCTCGAAGGAAAAGTGGCCGTCGTCACTGGCGGCTCTCGCGGACTGGGACTTCACGTTGCTAGCGGCTTTCTCCAAGCAGGCGCGTCCAAGGTGTACATTTCATCGCGCAAAGCGGCAGCATGCGACGAAGCAGTGGCTGCTCTCAATGCGCTCCCCAATAAGCGACCTGGTGCTCAGGCCATTGCTATCGCTGCCGATAGCTCCAAGGTAGCCGAACTAGACCGTTTGGTCGCAGAGGTTAGCAAGACTACGGATCATGTCGATATCTTGTTTGCGAATGCAGGTGCTACGTGGGGGGCGCCGTTTGACGAGTATCCGGAGCCGGCTTTTAGTAAAGTCATGGATTTGAATGTGAAGGGGGTGTTTTACACGATTCAAAAGTTCGGCCTCTCTCTCTCTCTTTCTGCTACGTGAGAAGGGGAATAAAAAGTACGTATTTGACTGACATGGCATTAAAAGGTTCACACCTCTATTAGAGGCAAAAGCTACGCTAGAAGACCCATCCCGAGTAATTATAACAGCCTCGGTCACCGGATTGGGCATTGGGACTGTAGGCAAAACCGGCACTTATGCGTATTCTGCGTCCAAAGCAGCAGCTATCAGTTTGGCCAAGACGCTGGCCGTTGAGCTGGGCCCGCGGCATATTTTGACCAACGCCGTGGCGCCGGGCTTGCACCCAACGAAGATGGCCAATGGGCTAGTGGAGATGTCAGGCGGCCATGAAGCGCTGGCAAAGACGTCGCCAAATGGACATCTCGGCAGACCAGAGGATATAGCGGGTTTGGTGGTGTTCTTATCAAGCCGCGCGTCGAGTCATATTAATGGTGAAGCTATAGTGACGGATGGTGGCAGATTGCTAGCTGGAAGCAAGCTGTGAACATTTTCCATTAAGAGATCAAGTCTAACACTTTGTCGGACTTTTTTTTTAGATGTATGAAGCCGGGTGCATCATAATATCACGGGCTTGCCCGCATCTCCCAGACGGCACCCCCTTTTAGGCTTAGCGCATGTTTCCTCGAGACACATAAGATGTGTCTTCGTGGTAGCTAGATAGCTAGAGAAGACACACACTCAGATACGTGTCCATTCTCCTCTCTCACGCCTTTAGAGCCCATGATAATACGTTGTCATTCGTTCCATATCTACTCTCTTAAGCTTAAGCCAATATTTCTGCTGCAAGTCTTAGTCTTGAATATACATATGACATCGTCATCCTTATCTAGCAACAGACATCTACCTCGCCAGTGATCTGAACAGGATGAGAAAGACATGGGACATCTCAGTTTTGGAGTCTCGGTTGCCTGATCATAAACTGTATAGTTACAGCATTAGCTCAGCCTTTACTCGGGATCACACGGTGGACAGTTGACTCACAGTAATTAGCCATTCACCTTGCCCTCCAAACGGAGTAATATCCATTGTCTTTTGCTCCACGGTTTCAAATCCCATTTGCTCATAAAGCCGGAGCCCAGCCTCTGTTGCTGCAAGACAGGCCAGCAGGCCCAATCTGTCCGCCTCGTCGAGACTCAACTGGAGCAACCGTCGTCCGATTCCTTGCCTCTGGCACTTGGGATGCACTGCTAATATATGCACATACACCCTCTTACGCAGCACCTTCACCTCGTTCAGGTCTCTCGGTTTAGTATTGCCTCCGGCATCTTTCTGCCGACCATCCGGCACCGCAAGAGCCGAACGAGCCAGCGTCGACATAATCTTCTGGTACGTACGATGAGCTTCCACATTCATCTGCGGCAACGGCGGCGTAACGCGCGCTGTCTGTTCCTCTTCGATGGTCTTGGTGAGCACCTCATCCTGATAGTAAGTCACCCAGCGGCATTCGCCGACGATTTCTCCCGTCTCATCATCGATGGCCTTGAATACGGTAATGCTCATTGATGGTGTGCCCCCTGTCTCGGTTTTGCTCTGCTCGCTAGCCTTTAACAATTGCTTCACCCGCGCCTCAGCTAATGCATCGATCGTTTCTGGTTTGAGGTCGGGCTCGTATAGCACGTCAATCGTCGACCGGAAAGCTTCACCGTGGAGCTGAACTATTGCTCGACTATCAGCGAGCTCGGCGGGAGAGATGGTGACCGTCATCTTTTTAGTAGCTAAGCAGTAGTATTATGAGTTATGTCTCTTTTAACCTGGTACTCGAGGGGCATCTGATCGAATTTATACCTCTATAGTGTACCAATGTACGGCTGAAGATCAGAATTCTATGATGCCGCCAATCCGTGGTACGAATGTTGTCGGAACTAACAACGTCTGCATTACTGTAGTGTCGAATTTATATGTAGACACGATTGACTCGGAATGAGTCACAAAGAGTCGCACTCTTGGTGGGCATTCGTGCAGTTAGTTAATTGGATCCACCAAGGCCACGTTCAATTGGAAGCCCGCTGCTTGCCTAAGTACCTACTCCGTATTCCGTACGGAGTACGGAGTGCCTACGGAGTAGTGCGATGGCATCTCCAATCCTACTAAGACGCTAGGTACATACTGAAACAGCCTAGGCTTAGTTACGGCAGCCTATAGGTACGTTAACGATAAAAATCGTATTTCAATATTTTTACATATTGCGCATACATAAATTTGATAAATGCACATTTGCTGTCGTAAACCGATGCTTGGCAAGCGTCTAGATCAAGTAAACTTGTAACTAAACGACGGTTCGTATAGTTATTCTGCTAACGAAAGGGCAGGATGCCTAAGTAATATTCAAAGATGATCCGAGTTTACTGTGTTCTAAGAGTAACAGAATACTCAAGGTTAAACAGTTAATTCAAGACGATAGAATAAAACTAGCTACACGGTGAATGCGCGTCCTTTTTATCCTTCATCTTGTCTATCAGTGCTATGCTGTGGCATATCGCTGCTACGTTACCCTAACCCTAGCGGTTGCGGATAATCCTTTGTTCCATTGTGCATTAGCTTCCGTGAGCTTCACTGGATTCATTGGCTGTTACAGGCTTGTCATCGATAAGTTGCCTATCGATAATTATTGACAATAATTGGTATCGTCGATAACGATTATCGATCGATTAATCATCGATAATCGGCAGAATTCTCACCGCCCACTCACCGCCTGTAGATAATCTTGAGAAGCTTCATGTTCATACGACTCTTCTGTAATCCTCAATGAATTGTAACCATCCTACTCAAAAATGGATTCACTCATCCAGTCTTTTCTATGTACCTACACTCGATTCCGTTGAAACCGAGTCCAATTCCAACTCAAGTCGGGGGAGAACTTCAACAGGCTCAATGACATGGGCCCATACTCGGCCAGCACGTGAAGATGAAGTGCAGTTTCATAAAAAAGCTCCTATCAAGTACTGTATTCATTGTACAGATTCACCATGCGGTACTTCAGTCACTACAAACATGCGAAACCATCTGAAATCAAAACATCAGATTTCAATCCAATCTGCTCCAAGCGCACTTCAACAAACTGTATTACACCAACTTCAGCAGCTGTACATTAAAGCACAATCCTTGGGTCAAACGCAAAACATCGATACAAAGGTTTTCCAAAGGATCTTGAACCAGGACGTTATTGATGAGGCGTTGGTCGCATTGATTGTTACACGAAATATTCCATTCTCCCTCGTTGAATGGCCTGAATTTCATGCCCTTTGTCGAGTGCTAAATCCAGAATCAGAGGCCTATATTATCACCGCGCATACCTCAGTTCCCAAGAGAATTGAACAATCCTGGAAAGCTCAAAAGGATATTGTACGGAAAAACCTCCAATCCGCATCATCAAGTATCCATCTTTCACTTGTGCTCACTTTGTTGAACAAAGTCAAGAAAGGCTTTGCAAGGGTCTCCTTGCTCTTCGGACTGTGGGAAACCATAGTGGAGATGAGCAGTTCGCCACTCTTCTTCCAGTTCTAAAAGACTACGGTATCCAGCAAAAGGTTGGGTCAATCGTTTGTGATAATCACACTGCAAATGATAAGCTTTGTCGCGTACTGGGAAAGTATCTTCAGGAAGAAGAAGGAATCAAATGGGACCCTACATATCGTCGCATCTTCTGTATCGGCCATGTTATCAACTTGGCTGTGCAAGCATTTCTATTTCAAAATATACTGGAAATAGAACAATTAAGTTCATGGGATGAAACGGAAGCCACAGAAGCCACAGAAGATGAGGAACAGAGAGAAGATAAGTTGCAAAGACAGGCCACTATTCATAAAATAGGGCCACTAGGGAAGCTCCATAATATAGTGGCGCACATTCGTGGTTCAGCTGGCCGAACCAAAGAGTTCAAAGATCTTGCAGGGAGGTTGATTCCACTTGATAACCGTACCAGGTGGAATAGCTGGTATCATATGCTCTATGTAGCGCTTCAGTTTGATGGTGCTATTGATACTTATACGAAAAGGCACCTGAGTCTCTTTGATCGAGCAACTCTTAAAACCCAAGGAGATCAAGCTACAATTGACAATGTGCTTTTTGTGATGGATATCATCATTAAGCACTTCGAGAAAGCTCTTGTAAGTGTTAGCAATCACTCTTCGGAAGTATATGATTAGTTATTCTGAGTTATTGCAGGTTGAATTTGCATCAGACAGGGAATTCTGTGCTCGGATTCAGAATGGGTGGGATATCTTTGATAAGTACTACAGCAAGTCAGATAAATCACCCCTTTATGCTGCGGCGCTCATTCTTCATCCTGCTCGTCGAATAAAGTATATTCAGGCGAACTGGAGAAAGAGCTGGCAAAAGCCTGCACTGCTGAAGGTTAAAAAGCTTTGGGAGGAGTATCGGCAAAATGCTCCTAATTATATGGTTGCACAATCGTATGAGCGGAATACTCAAGATCTTGATGATTTTGATCGGATTGCACAAGATCTAGGGAAGTTTGCTCGGCCCGCAAGTCAAGATGAATATGAAGATTACAACTCTGAGTCTCCATATGAGATCCGCACGAGTGCTTTGACATGGTGGTGTCAGGATCAACAGCAGAAGCGTTGGCCAAGGTTGTCATACATGGCGATTGATATCCTATCGATTCCAGCGATGAGCGATGAACCAGAACGAGTGTTCTCAGGGGCCCGTCGTACAATCTCATGGGAAAGAGCTCAACTATCAGCAGAAAACATTGAGAGGATAGAGTGCTTAAAAAACTGGCACAAGAGTGGGATTGCAGAGGAAAAATACTAGTTAATTCTTAACATCTATTTGATCGAAGTCCCTATATACCGTAACCGTAATGCCAAGAAATCATCGATGAATCATCGATAAATTATCGTTATCGCTCATCGATAACGATTATTTATCGGCACCTTATCGATTAATCGATGACAAGCCTGGGCCGCTGTTATGTCTTGACTCTTCTGACAATTTGCATATTATTGGTGTTCCTAAAAGTAATTTAGCCAATGAGAGAGACAGATAAAAGTGGGTCAGACCAAAGCTAGTAGTAGTACTAAATTACTAATGATTGGCCAGAATTTAGTGTTGGTGGCTTGTAATTACAAAAGTGTAAATTTCATATAAAATCGACCCCTTGTATTAAAATATTTTCTAAATTATAAATTTTCAAGGCCTTATATAAATTACTGGTAATGTTGGTTTATATGTGCAATCGAGATTCCTGGCACCGAAAGGAGAGGTCACATGAAGATACACGTGACCTTATCAAGCAAGGACTATACAGACCGCGTCGGTGTAACGACGTTACGAGGGATACGTATAATTACGTTCGAGAGGGATCACAGAAAGCTAAGCGCACAAGGTAGGGTATGGAATGT
>JAMAFX010000380.1:0-17403 GCA_023625875.1 Trichocomaceae sp. PYS4502 | reverse complement strand
ACTTGCTAGAGATCATGGACTCACACGATATGGAGATCGTAACGGAGCCAGGGGTGGCGACATGGGAGCGGAACGATCAGAAATCGACAATTGACCTTACATTCATCTCAAACGGCCTACTGGAACGCCTAGTCAACTGCGTACGCGGAGACGACATTGACCACGACTCTGATGACTGGCCAATCCGGACGGTCCTGGACATCACAGTGCCACAAAAGACACCAGAAAAGCGTCGGAATTGGAAGGAGATGGACACAAAGCTATTCTTGGAGAGACTAGACTTAATAGATGTTCCAGATCTATCAAGAACGACAAAACGAAGAATCGAGCTCCAGATGATAGCGTTGATGACAACGATCCGACACGCGGTTAAGGCCTCAGCGCCATGGGCTCAACCAAGCCAATATGCCAATCCTGACTTCACCGGAGAATGCCGAGACGCCATTAAGCTCACGAGACGACTCCGCCGCCAATTCACACGGACACACCAGCCAGGAATCTGGGTACAATACTATATCGCCCGGAACCAGAAGAAACGACTCATCGACAAGCAACTGCGTCACGGTCACCGCCAACGGGTCCAGAAAGCAACCGAGGAAGGCCCTCACGGCCTCTGGCGTCTCGCGAAATGGGCCCGGAAGCGAGCTGGAGCGTACGATCAAGGAATCACACCAACCCTCCACGCCAACGGCCAAATCGCGGAGTCCGTTGAGGACAAAGCGAAGCTTTTCCAACAGGCCTTTTTCCCCAGTTTGCCCACCGCAGACCTATCAGATATGAAGGATTATAACTATCCAGAATCGATTGAGATCCCCCCAATCACCATGCACGAAATAGAACAGGTGATCCACGGACTACCCGCGGATAAAGCACCGGGGGATGACGGGATCCCAAATCGTCTATGGCAGACAGCCATCAAGGCATCAAAAATCGCAGAGACTCTTCTCCAGATCTTCAACGCTTGCATACGAACTGGCTACAATCCGAGCCACTTCCAACGCTCAATCACAGTCATATTACGCAAACAGGGAGATGATCGGGACTACAGGAATCCCAAATCATACCGACCAGTGGCGTTACTCAACACATTAGGCAAGATCCTAGAATCAATTATTGCAACCCGTATATCATACCTGATGGAGAAGCACAGCCTATTACCAACTACGCATCTAGGTGGACATCGGGGAATCTCGACCGATCACGCGATCCAGGGAATCATTGATCGGATCCGAAGAGCATGGGGAAAGAAGAAACCAGTAGTGAGCATGGTCCTAATGGACGTGGTGGGAGCATATGACAACGCGCTACATGCCCGGTTACTACACAATCTACGTAAACGAGGATTAGGCGCGCTGGTTCCATGGATCTCAGCATTCCTCACAGGACGGAGCACTAAAATACGGATGGCAGAGGGCATCTCAGAGTCGATACCGACAACGACAGGCATCCCCCAAGGATCTCCACTATCGCCAATCTTATATCTGTTCTACAACGCGGATTTGATCGAGGATTGCTCACAGGATGGTGTCGTCGCCAGCGGATGGGTGGACGACGTGAATCTGATCACGGAGGGGACGACAGAAGAAGAGAATATCAGGAAACTACAGATTGCGAGCCAACGAGCGGATCTCTGGGCACGGCGCCACTCATCGGTCTTTGACCACAAAAAGTACAAACTAATCCACTTTGTCAACCCCAACGCAAATATACAACCAAGACACACGGCTCTACCACTTGATGGCGTGACAATCCCGGCAACGACAGAGGCGGAACGCTACCTAGAAATTTGGCTTGACCTAGGACTTACCTTCACCAACCACCAAGAAAAGGCAATTGCCAAGGCAGGAACGAGCCTACAAGCAATCAAAGGACTAGCGGGTTCCACATGGGGTGCGTCACTGACAGTGATGCGACGTCTATATCAAGCCATTGTCATCCCACAGATGCTCTATGGCGTCGCTGCATGGTATCACCCAGCAACGGCCAAGCAACGTGACACCACAGTCCGGGAATTCGCCAAGATCCAGCACCGAGCCGCGTGCCTGATCAGCGGCGCATTCCGTACAACCGCAGTGGAAGCACTCAACGTGGAACTACATCTGCCACCAATGAAATTGCAGATGGAACGAATGTGCAAAGAAACCGCCATCCGGATACGGACGGGGCCTCGATTCGCGAGGCCATTAGGAATATCAGAACGACGACCAGTCTTACAACGCCGACGCGGTTGATGGACACCAATGGAGGTGCAGGCCTGGAAGAGGGGTGGTAGCCTCACGGCTCCCCCTGAAACCGTGGCAGGGAAATGGGAGAGTCGTAAAGCGTACCTCCGGCCACCGTGGCAGGCACTTCCTAAGGTGACTATCCAGGAACGAGAAGAGGCGATCAAGGCACACAATATGACAACGAACGATATCCAAATATACACTGATGGAAGCGGACATAATGGACAGGTTGGGGCAGGAATGGTGATCCCAGAGATAGGAATCACGAGAAAGGCATACAAACCCATTTACGGGCCGCGCTGGGAATCCTCAATTGGTGCGAGAATAACAACATCCCAATCAGTTTCCATTGGATCCCGGGCCACGAAGGCGTCGCGGGCAATGAGGCAGCCGATAAAGCAGCAAAGGAGGCTGCAGAGCAAGGATACGTACGAGGAAGGGACTGCATCTACTGGTTGGCAGCAGCGGCGAAGCAACGGGTCCGGCAAGGAATCAGGATCGCGTGGGAACGATTGTGGGAGCGGCAAAAGAGCGCAAAACCGACCAAGCGGATCATCAAAGCACCGCACGCGAAGAACCTTCGCTATTGGCAGAGCTTAAGAAAAGCTACCACGTCAATTCTGATCCAATTACGCACTGGGAAAATCGGACTCAGCCACTACCTATCACGGATCCGGGTCCGGGATGACGCACGATGTGGATGCGGCCTCGGTTTACAGACACCACGCCATGTGATTCTAATATGCCCATTACTACACGATATACGACATCAGATGTGGGAGAAGCTGCGAGGTGTAGGAGGACTGCGGTTGGGGACACTGGAGAACTTGTTGACGGAGAAACGCGCAGCCATCGCGCTGGCGGACTTCATGGTGGAGAGTGGCCTATTGGGTCAGTTCAAGGACGTGGATCAGGGGGCAATGGGCACGACGGAACAAGACGCTCAATAGGGCTTGGATCTGTCTTATATGAATTGTACGCGACCAGTTAGCGAGGCAGCCAGGTGAATGCACGCCAACCGACACAAACCAGCGATCTCACGAGGACCAACGGGTCGCAGAGTTGACGTTGATTTCAGTGTCGAAGACAGCCCGCGTGTTTTCGTCTGATATGTTTGATTTGATTTGTTTACACTGTTTGATTCGTGTGGCTTATACGGCCACAGTGGCTGCATAGCGGCATGTATAATTAGCTCGCTCTAATAGGGTAAATAATTCTCCTACTACTACTACTACTACTACTACTACTACTACTACTACTACTACTACTACTACTACTACTACTACTACATGGCACTGCAAATGGCTTGCAAGGCCGTTAACGATACCGCCGGCCCAGATGGCCTGGTTCCAACTCTGCTCGTATTTGGAGCTTAACTATGTACCCACGCATGACCGAGTATGACCCACCTGCTCCATCCATTGCCCAGCGTGCCGCAGCACTCAAGAAAGCAACAATCGAGGTGCGCAAGCTACACGCGGAACGCCAGGTCAACGACGCTCTCAACACCAGCAATGGCCCGTCGTCGACCGCCGTACACGGTCTACCACTCAATTCAAAAGTGTTGGTATGGGGAGAAGGCAAGACCGGATATGCTGGTGGCTGGAGCGGTCCATATACCCTGCTCGACGTCAACGGTGAGACGTGTCAGGTGAAGCTCCCAAATGGACCTACAGAGTTCCGCTCTACCGTCGGGAAGCCATATTACAACGATGACACTGCGGCACCAGAGGCAGATGTTGGCACCGAAGAATCGCCCAGCATAAGCACTCCAGCACCACCCGTGGAGCAATCGGCTCCTACTCGGCGCCTACTCGACTCTGTGCAGATTCCTAAGCGAGGCCGTGGCAGACCTCGCCGCGAGGAATCTCTTCCCCAGTTCGCAGTCTTCGCCCAGTTCGACGCCTCTCGCAGACAAGAGATCGACGGCTTGCTCGAGCTCGGTGTATTCGAGGTTGCAAACAACGTGCCACCGAATACACGCATCTTCAACCTTCGCTTTGTTGACAAGGTTAGGAACGAAAGCAACGACAAGGCGTATGAGAAGTCTCGCCTAGTCGTACAAGCTTATAACGACGCTGGCAAGTCACTCGTTCTGACACAATCACCGACGATCCAACGCTGCAACCAGCGCATACTATTGTGCCTCGCCGCCTGCTTCAACGTGTATCTCTTCCTACGTGACGTGACGCAGGCGTACGTACAATCAACGACGGAACTCAACCGCCCGTTTTACCTACGTGCCACGCCTGAGCTCGCCGCCGTGCTAGGAATTCCGACTGGATCAATAATCCTCGTGCGTCGGCCACTTTACGGCATCCCCGAATCTGGCAACTACTGCACATGCCACGGGCTGCACGTTGATAACCTCAACATGAAGACCTCGACATATGACCCATGCTTGCTCCACTGTCGCGAGCCAGAGCAAGGATTCGGCGTCGTGGGTATGCAAACCGACGGTACCCTCATCCTGGCTGACGATACCTTTACCACTCGCGAGGAGGACGTCATTAAACGCGCCGAAGGATCGAACCATGTTGACAGGCACCAATCCGCTCAAGTTCAATCAATGGTGGCCTTATTTCGGAGAGTCACCAGGGGATTACGCTCACTCAGGAACGCCAGTGCAAGCTTATACAACTGATGCAGGATTCTAACGCTGGCATGACGAGCTCCCGCAAAAATCTCCGGAAGAACGTAACTCCGACAGGGCAATACCTGGCTGAGCTGGCTCAACGTGCCTTAGGAGCATACGTTGCCTTTGTATCGCAGCCTGAGGCTGCATTCGACCTCTCCTTCGCAGCGCAGGTTACCGATCCGCAGGAAGAAGACACCAGAGCGCTCAATAAGCGCCTCCAATGGCAACTTGACAATGTCGACCGTGGTCTACGCTTCGTGAAGCTCGACCTACAGTCGCTCCAATTAGTGGCCTTTGTTGACGCATCCTTCGCCAATAACCGTGATCTCTCGTCCCAAATCGGATTCGTCATCGTACTCGCCGACGCTGCGGATAATGCCAATATCGTGCACTGGTCGTCAATCAAGTGCAAACGTGTGACGCGCAGCGTGTTCGCTTCGGAGCTCTACGCAATAGCTCACAGCTTCGATTCTGCTGCGTCATTCAAATCGACACTAACGCAGCTTCTTCCTCTTGTCGTTTACACCTTAGGTACTCAAAGAGCTTGTACGAATGTCTCGTCGAGCTCGGCACAACGCAGGAGAAGAGGCTTATAATTGACCTCATGTGCCTCCGCCAGTCGTATGAACGCCAAGAGATCACCGAAGTACGCTGGATCGACGGTGAGAGTAACCCTGCTGACTCCATGACGAAGGTAAAGCCATGCGTGCCTTACAACAGCTTATTGATACCAACAAGCTGCACCTCACTACCGAGGCTTGGGTGGAGAGGACTCCCACCACGGAGTCAGCCAAGATGTATCCGTCGCGGCACCAGACTGGTATCGACTAATATGTATTCCTGGCGCCTGAGCTACCTTTCCCGGACGGCTACACATTCGCCGCATCCACATTCCTTAGTACTTTCCTTACTATTCTGATCCCAGGTTGGCCCCACTGTCGCTCACGTTGTATTTTCATTTTTCTAAGAGGTGCCAGCGTGTGTAAACGTTCGCCCCAAGGTGCCGGCTAGTAGGAGCCGTATCGGCGCATGCCGGGTATACGGCGCGTATTCCATGCCCTAACGGTTTGTAAGGCGGAATCACGAATAGTTGTGAATAGCTTCCTGATACACTAATCCCATTCTGGATGACCTTACTAATCGGTGAATCCCCGGAAAAACACAATTGCCGATCCTAGGTTTGGTACAATATTGACAGGCCTACTTTTGGATTCAGGATTGCTATTTTGCCACTATATTGTGTATATAAAGAGGATCAAGATGCGTAGCTAGCTGTGTTTTCATTAGAGAGTGTGCAAATCAGAGTCAATTATTCCTCACCCAGATTGTACAACTCCTATCAGAGCCTAACCCCGTTCGGACTAGTACCAAAAGATTCCAATACAAGTTATCGGAGCGTTGGCAGATTCTGATTGGATAGAGCAAATTACTAAGTGAAGGACTCAACACAGAGCAATATGTGTATGGAACTAGGTCTGTTTGTGCACACCTCCCCAAAGACAGCTATCTGGCCATCTTCATCACTTATATACACAAAATACCTATACAAATGACATCAGTAAATTTGGCAATCTGTGTTCAATGGAACATTCTCGATATAGCCATCATATAGGCTTGTAGAACTGATTTATAATGCCCAATATCACATCGATATGTGAAGCCAATTCTCGAAATTTCTTGATAGTCAATGCTTCGCCAATTATCCGAATTAGGTTTAGCGCACCTAATTTCTAACACAAGTACGGAGTCACGTGCGTTCGCATGCCTTCGGGTGCTGACTAACTAGCGCCTTGGGACGAACACAATATATGTAGCCCGTACGGCCTCAGGCCTTCCTAGTAGGCAGCAATTAGCTGACTACTATTCTTACCTATACGTTTAGTATATGAATCTATTCCTGAGGCGTCGTTCTTGCAAATCCCTCTTACACGGTTACTACCCCGTTTATAACTACACCTTCGCCCCGAGTCCTTCTAGTAAGTTAGTCAATTATATCGAATCAAACGTACACCGTACTTTCTATATTGCCTCGCCCCCGAGCTCCTACGGTGGAACAGCTCTGCCCACGTATTCCTGTGCTTCGTGATCAAAGACGCAGCGAAATTATCACATATAAATTCAATAATCCATTGAGAGTGTCTAAATTGTTTAGAAATACTCTAGTTTGTTTTAAATTTTTTTAGAAAAATGTTCAGATTGTTCAGAAATACTCTAGTTTGTTTCAAATTACCAGGAAAAGAAATTGCACCACTGTGTTGGCAGAAGCGTTTCCGTTTCCAGATACACATCACATGTAAGGCAATAAGGCCTACCTGAATCTTTGCCTCAGGCACACCACATATACAAAGCCTATATATTGTTACCTTTTGCCATTTGGCGCAGTTGTTGGTGCCTTACGGCCTTACATCACAGCTAGATAGTTATTTTTTTAAAGGGCAGAATACATGCAGAATATGAGTTTGATAAATATCAAAAATTGCGCCACTGTCTTGGCAGGAGTAGTAAGTAACCTTCATATTATTCTCAAGATAACCTTTCACTTTTCCTCGTTTCAGGTATATTTCTCCGTCCAACTCGATTTTAACTGGGCTAATACAATAGACCTTGTCCAGGTAATCGAAAAACCATTTTAGGGTCTCGAGGATCTCGTCTCCTTGATGTGATGTCAAGTAATAATCCCATATATAACCACTAAACCGATCGGTTATAAGCATCGTGACTTTTTCTCCGTGCAAAGTGCTTTCTTGGAAGTCGTGAAGGTCAATAGCAAGATGTTCTCTGGGGTAGTGAGGAGGAGACCGTTCCTCTCGTCTTATTACCCTGTGAGCTTTGGACGTTCCACATGCGTCACATTGCACAGTGGTTGGTCCTTTCGAAAGACCAGTTATCCTGACGCCTTTGGTGGCTTCAACAAGGTGTTCCAAGACGTCAGGTCCTGGGTGACCAAGGCGTACGTGCCATCGTGCAGCGTCGGCTTTTCTTGGCTTCCTTGACGTCCAGGAGTTGAATTTGTGACGTCGGATAGCAAATCCCGTTTTCAGGAGAGCATGATCATGTTCAATATATTCGAGTACAAACTGACTTTCTCTTTTTCTTAGGTATGCAAGAACTTGATCAGATTTGCCACGGAGACAGTTATATCCTCTTCGAGTGTCCCACCAGATTCCTTGTTTTCTGAGTTGATAGAAGGAGACCAGATTTGCCACGAAGTCCTTACAATAAGCAACATTGTAAAGTCTCAAAAATTGAAGCTTTCCGCCTAAGCCGTGGACTTGGATATCAACTTCTCCATATCCGACAACGGGCACTTTGTTACTTCCTGCCCACAGGAAATCTCCAATTTGGGCCTTTGTAAAGTTGACGAATCTTTCGAATTCATTGAAGACGTGAATTGAGGATCCTGAATCCAGTAAAGCCGAGTGCTTTAGTGGATAATCGTTGATCGACAGTGCAGCAAGGTCCTTTTCCATGCGCACAAAGTACGCTGCTTTGCACCTGCCAACTGCCGATCTAGAGAGTCATTCTAGACTCCCTTCTTTGCTTCTGTTATCTTGAGTCTTTTGTGAAGCTGACTCTTGTCGTTCCCGAGACTTGCTTCGAGGGCGAGATCGACCTCGTACTTGTGCGTTTGGAGCACCTTCTTCAAGGTGCATCTTCTTTATCCTATTAACCAGGTCAGGGTGATCCTCTGCGAATTCCTTTGCCCTCATCCGGGGGCCCCATCTTGGGATAAACTCTTCCGGAGCAAGATTTTCAAATAGATAATAACAGAATCGAAGAAGATGCCACCCTTCGCATGCTTCACAAACTGGTCTGGTTGTCTGATACTGCTCCGGACCTTGGTTCTTGTTGCGAGGAGGTCCAATGGAGCGAGATCGTGAGCGAGTGCGTCCTCGCTTACGTTCTAGAGAACGGCTTGGTGGTCGACCATAATGGTAACTCTCCTCGTCAGAGTCGTCGTCGGTCCTTTCGTCCTGAACCGCGAACGATCCTCTATATACACGAGATGGTCGTCGATTCCGGATTTTACGAAGGTTGCGTCGGAAGGCATTCGCCAACTCCCTTCTAGTAAGAGTGCCGTCCTCGATCTTCTCTTCGATAGTGATCTCATATGCCGTAGTCCATGCGTCATCTAGTGGGCGAATAGCATCAAGGAATCGCGTTGACCAGTCTAGGACATCATCGGCAACCACCATAGACTTTCTTTCAGCTTCGAGGAGTAATTCCTCCCATTCGGTGACTCACGCTTCGAGATCTCTGGTGGATGGTTTCAGAGATCTTAAGTGTTGATCATATTCATCCTTGATGCGTCTCTAGGAGATATATTTTCCTTGATTGACTTGTTCCTTAAGATTGATATAAGCCTTTTTCCAGTCGGCGGTGACCGCTACACATGTTTTGTGATAGCTTGGGCTCACGGTCTGCTTCATCCAGGTAAAGATTTGTTCGATTGCCTTCTTCTGTTCGCTCCATTCAAAGTAGCGTTGCTTGTACAGATTAAGGCGAACGTTGAAAATCTTAATGGCTCTGTCCAAATCTCCATCGACGTGAGTAATCCCATCCATGGTTTCTGTTTGGATGGTCTCCTGTGAATCAGGAGTCGGAGTAGGTTGAGTATCCTCGCCTTGAGTTGCTGCAACCTGTGCTGTATTGCTGCGGTGTCGTCTTCCAGTCAAGAAGTCATCATTTGGAAGATTGACCATGATACGGATTTATTCCTTTTCCGTGGTTTCACGGGTTCTGATTGGCTCAGATCTTTAGCCTCCCGCGGGCGGCCAAATCCTGAGAGCTCTGATTGGTTGGAACTAGTTGACGGTCCTCCTTCTCGAGTAGTTGATCTCTGCGTATAGCATCCTTTTGGTGTTCAGGATTGATCCCCTTTGGCCGTTGCAAAATCTTCTTGGGGACAAATCGATAGCTCGTACTGAGCGTCAAATCCTTCATCGAGATGTCTTCCGGCCAGAGTAATCGTCGATTCCGGCAATCTGGAAGCACTCCGTGCTTAGCGAACCACATCTTTCCCAATATGACATCGTGATGTCCAATATCAAGAATCAAGAAAGGCATCCGAATATGTCGTCCGTCAATGATCAAAGTAAGCTTCACTGCGTGGGTGATCTCGTTTCCTCCCTTTCCATTGAACCCTTGCACGTCAACGGACTTGCTAACTGGGATAGTTCGTAGATCGAAGAGCTTTGCCAACAATAACACCAGATTGAGGTGAATGAAGCCCAATCTGTTCGCTCCGGTGTCCATAAGTGATTTGGTAGACGTTGAATGAGATCCTTTTGCTAGTTTGATAGGTAATGAAAAATTCTCTCTATTCTCTGCTATTAATTGATTAACGTCTAACTCGCACAAACTGGCACACACCTCGCCTGAGACGGAGACTTCGCTCAGGCGTCGTCGTTTTCCGAATCCGATTCTTCTTCCTGAGGGGCCTCCATGGCCTTGATCTGTCCCTTGGTATCCTCTTTAGGCTGGGAAGCTCCATGGTGAGGACAGTCGGCAGCCAAGTGTCCAAATTCCTTGCAGCGGAAACATTTTCCTGCTTTTCTCAAAGCCTCACGTTCCTCGGAGTTCATTCTGGTGGAGGTCTGCGTAGCAGATCCCGTTTGGTTGTTCTGAGCATTCCGAGAGCCTCCTTGACGATTGTTCCTGCTGGCCCGGTTGCCGTTTCCATTTTCACGAGAGCGAATGCGTTGCTCGACTTGCTGAATCTGTTCCAGACGGTTGGCGACCTGAGTGCACATGGTAACGAACTCCGCGTACTGAACGTTGTCGTCATTTGCTTCACGAAGCATTGCTTTCATCAGGTCCGGAACCAGCTTGTTAAACAACTCGTCCTTCCATTCCGATCGTGCCACTCTGGATTCCTGGGCAAGGTGGGTAAACGTGGACAAGAAGCTTTGGAATCGGTTGTCTCGCTTCATGACCAGCTGATGGAACGCAATCTTCGCGTTGATCTTTCGGTTGACGTCTTCGTATATCGTTTTCAAGTGGTCAAAAATATCTTCCGCGTCGACGTACGGTTCGGCGGCATCGTCTCGGAATCGGGGGAGGATGTGCTCAGCGGCTTCACCACGGCACATGCAACGTACGTACGCCATTCGGGATGCGGCGGTAGGATAATGGTCAGCGTTCGTGGCCAACTTGGCCTTGACTCCGATGAGCCACGATTCGAATGACGGATCCTTTCCATCCGTGAGATGAGGCCCGTCTGGTAACTTCGTCGATTTCTTGCCGTCAGAGGAAGAGACGGCGGTCCCTTCACGAGCCTTCCGGAGCTTCGACTCCAACTCGTCTCGGTCATTCTGGATTTCTTCAGTAATCTTCCTCTGTTGCATGATTACCTTCCTCTGCTCATCAATCCTGGCCTGACGCTCTTGCAGTATTCCTTCTTGCTCCTGGGTCAGGGCCTCCAGCTCCTTGAGCCGGTCATTCGTTTGCCACTGGAACGTCATCAGTTTCTCGAACAACTTCTCGGGGTGTTCCTGGATCTCTGCCATGAAGGCAGCTTCGTCGATCTCTTGTTGCTGGGTTTCGGTCTCTTCCTCATCTCCGGAGATGAGGTACGACAGGCGACGGTCAGCCCGTCCAGCCTGCTTCTCGGGGTTCTTCGTTCGTTTTTCGGTCTTCTCTCTGGGTCGTGCCATCTTGGTGGCGATTCTCTCAAGCTCCGTGCTTGAGCCGTGTCGTGTCTGTTCGATAAAGGGGTTGACCCTGGTGTCGGATTAGTTGATGCACCTGTAGAGAAGGTGACGGTCAATCCGTGGACGCCGTAAGGATCAAAGGTAAGTAATAGGATGAGCTTAGATTAATGTGACGAGGTCAAGGAAGAAAGGTAGGTATGACGATACACTAAGAATCTAAGCTGAGGAACTAGAAATACATGGCCAAATCCCCCGTTCTTATACCTAATTCCTTCCTTCTCAATCCTCCAACTCATCGGCGAGCTCCGTTGCTAAGAATTCCTGAGGCAAACGGCTCCTAGAATAGTTCCTTTGGTTTCACAAGTAGGCCGTTTGGATAAAGGTCAATATGAGGCCTTTGTTTCATATCCTATATCTGATATCAAAGAACTTCCCGTCGGAAAGATTCCTGAGGCAAACGGCTCCTAGAATAGTACGCGATTCCTATGCGTTCGTCACATTTGATATAAAAAATCTATATCTTAAGGGTGAACTACCACGTTGAAAATGATGATATTTGTTACTACCTAGGTAAGTAAACGGGAGGCTGTCTGAGTGTCTGTTCTAAAATAAATTTTGACAATTTTATCTCAGAGAGACTCAGACCCTCTACGAGGAATTCCACTACACGCGGAATTTGATTTGCCGAGGCATGCCAAGGTCTCCATAAATATCCATATGTGGTTTAGCGCGCCGCTAGGGCCGCGCTAAATACCGCTAATTCCTCGTAGTGGGTCTGAGCGTGCTGAGATGTTGGATTAGTCAGAGTCTTTCGGGTCAATGCTCTGCTAATCCGGTGGGCAGTTCGGTATAATATACTGCACAATTATTAAAGTAGATACATAGAAAAATAGTATGGGGTGCATTTCATGTGAATTGTTGCTTGTGTTCATGAGGTGGGCAGGGTCAAAGACCCTATTTCTAGCCCCTATTTCTTACATGCGCTGAGGTACGTGCACGCCTCTGATTGGCTGCTCCCTAGCACCTCGGATATTGTAACAACCAACATACCTGGCTTGTCTCGTTGTTACAATGAGCTTGATGGGAAGCAGAAGTGGCAAAAGTGTGGATACCTCAGCTGGCTATGGTCAAGCACAGCCACACTGATGTGAATATATATGTAAAGGATACCTGCTGCAGAAGCAGAAGATAAGTTTCAGTACATTGACATTCCATACCCTACCTTGTGTGCTTAGCTTTCAGTGATCCCTCTCGAACGTAATTATACGTATCCCTCGTAACGTTGTTACAGATATTGAGATTTGGACCTCACCATAAGATAACCGCCGGTACGGGAAACGGGGCGGGACATTTTTCCCATTTGGGAAACGGGACAGGGAACGGGAAAATATTTTTCCGCTAAGAAATTCCCATTTAGGAAATGGGATTTCCCATAAGATTTTTAATATGTGTAATTTGTTACCGTAATTTATTTGAAGATATGTATAACTTTGCAAACATTGAATATTTTTAAATTCTGGTTGAATATATAGAATTTATGTCAGGTTGCAGGGTCGTGCGATACGGGAGAATTGGGAGTTGATTCAGATTTACGTAACGGAAGCACCAGAGGGGAGCAGCGATCGATGTAACAACGTTACGAGGGATACGTATAATTACGTTCGAGAGGGATCACTGAAAGCTAAGCACACAAGGTAGGGTATGGAATGTCAATGTACTGAAACCTATCTCCTCTGCTTCTGCAGCATGTATCCTTTACATATATATTCACATCAGTGTGGCTGTGCTTGACCATAGCCAGCTGAGGTATCCACACTTTTGCCACTTCTGCTTCCCATCAAGCTTATTGTAACATACGAGACAAGCCAGGTATGTTGGTTGTTACAATCGAGTAGCGGCCGAGGATAATAAGAAGGCGAGGATAGTAAGAGATGAGTGTGGAGGACGTTGTCAGACGAGGGCGAAGCGAGCGTTGTCAAGCTGTCCAGATAACTTGGTTCACCTCACTTCTGGCAACATCAACGAGCAGAATATTAGCTGAATGGCGGTAGTTGAAAGAGTGAGTTCACTTGTAGATGCAGTGAACGAGTAGAGTAGACGCTGCAGAGATAGAGGATGTACCTAGGTATAGGATGCAAGGTTGAGAGGTGTTGGAGGGAAGTAAGGCCACTTATGTATGTCAACAAGAAGTGAGATGTGGGAACGAAGCTTCGAGAGCAGAACAGATGATAGAAGACGGGAGAGAGATCACCGGGTGTAGGAAGACTCTGGTTCAATGCTCGATCAGGCTGGGAGCACAATGCAGCTACAAGCTCCGCCTGGAGCGATTGGGAAAGATCTCGGAGATGGCCAATTTTGCTGACTTCACTACCAGGCTGCTTCATAGAAAGAACACATTTACAAGGTAACAGGTTCAGAAATAGAAAGAAAGATGAGTTGCGGCGAAAGCAATGAAATGTTCTTGTACCGTGGTGATCCAAGCCCGTTTTAGGTATCAAGCAGATGATTGGTACATATTTTAATGGAGAAGATTTGATCAAATTTTAAGCAGATCTTAATTAATGTTATGTCGATCTACCGGCAAAAGGACTTTGATTTGAGGGCTAAAGCACAATACTAAAGGCTAATTCCTCGCATATTAACTCAACGCTTGGTTTTATAAAAAAGTGTCTCAATCCCATTGTTAATCGACCCTTCACCTAAAACATGAGATAACGAAGAAATTTGCGTACGTTGATGTTTTTATTTTAACTTTGTCATTTACACAAAATACGTCCATTACTTAATATTAAGTAGGAATGAGGCTCTAGGTAGTCAACATCGTCATCCTTAGGCATTCAGGCCAGGACCGGTCTTCTAGCCAATCAAAAGCGATAAAAGAATGAGTCTCTGGGAAAATTACAAGTCCCGACTTCCTCCCTCATCGACATGACAATGGAAATCTAAGGACTTTCCTTACGTGAGGATTGTATCGAGTTCGAGAATACGACATGCGCTTCAGCAAAATAATGATGACCTTGATTCCATGTACCTAGGTAGAATACTAACACAATCCAGTTTACAATATGTACAAATCGAATATCATAAAGCCAATAAGCAATAGAATGAATCTCGGAATCTCTTCAAGACTGCACCTCAGAAAAAAAGACACAATCAAGACTGCGCTCAGATAAGAACTTACTCAGGAACATATTCAGGATCGTCGTCATCTAGTCCCTCTGGTCGAATGCTCTTGTACGCCCTGTCCCTCGCAAGAAAAATAATTCCTTCCTCCATAAAATCACGATCCTCCTCCATGTCAATTAGGAAATCTTGGGGTATATCGCTAGAATCTTTGATCTGCGCATAGTCCGTTTCTGGTATGATATCGGTGAAAGGTATAACCCTACGTACAACAGAGCTATATAACTACCTAGCTGTGCTAAAAGTTCGGTGAAGCGAGAATGCTTGAGTAATGATAGCCGAACAGCCTTACTAGTTTTTCTCTCACTACTGTGACGGTGTGGAACAGGGCACTGGGATATGGAATAATCGATCGATAGAAGTCTTCCAAAAGAATGCCGATTGAGCCTATTAGTAGCGACAGCATTACATAGCTCGTCCTCGGTCAGTCGAAGGCGCAAGCGAGAAATCGATATTCCTCCGCTGTCAGCTCTAGGAGTACGTTCACTAATCCATGCTGTGTCAAAGACTGATGAATAGAAGAATATGCAGAAAGCAAAGCTTATACGCAGTCAGTATGGAAAATATGAGCTCGAACATATCCCAGCTCGAACTGCTTCACTTGCCTAGGATGTTCATTCTATGGCTCATCACTGCGAAATTCATTTTTGGGGGGGGGGAGCAAGCAAGCTGCAGAGAAAGCTCGATGCTGAAGTCTGTCATGCGTTGGATGAAGGACAAGCATCACCACAACCAGAATGAAGACAAAATAGTTAATGTAAAGTACACACTAGCAAAAAGTGGTGTTCCTACCTACAGGCTGCCGTACACGTAGTTCCGAGACATCGCTGCCCCAAATTTTTCCATCGGCTCGGTGGCTGAATACTGCGGACCAAAGTTCCACTGCCACCTCCAAGAGTTCCTTTGGAGCATTTCATTGAGCTCGTCTTGCTCGTTCCGAGATTTCGAAGAGCGTAATCTCTTGGGTGACTGACTATTCGAGCATTCCAACTGAATATCTCTAGGCCTTTTAGTGCTGGCACTGGTTTCCGTTTGACATTCGGCGACTTCCCTGTCGTGATCATTGTCATTGGGATTCACATCCTTGTCAGGATGTGCATTGTCAGATTTATTGTCAGATTCATGGAAATACAAATTTTGTAACTCTGAGAGTTGAGTGAATTCCTTTTCAGTATATGCCCATCGTACATTCCCGAGGAGGGGAAATGTGCGTCGGAGAATAGCCATTGGTGACCCTGTCCACTTTTTGGGTTTAAATATATGATCCATCATAATTTCTCTGCTAGGGAGGTTTGGAAGAATATATGGCTGTAGCTCGATCGGCTTATATTGTCTACCAGCTGCTATATACTCATCGCCAGTCGGGACATCACGACGGCTTGGAGTGCCTGGTAGCGCTGTTCTAGCAGCTTCTTGTCAGCGATCGCGGTCTTTCTTCTCGTAGCCAATGAAGAATTGAATATCCGTTGGTATAATTGCCAAACCGGGGTCACTATCACGACCATAGTTAGCATGGCATAATGCACATAGGGGTATCCCATTATGATGTGATCGGAGGTCAAAGTTGATCAGGTTTCGGTCCAGGAATCCAATCTATATCAAATTAGCTTCGATATAGTCATTCTTATAGGTTGACTGGGATCTATACAAGCGTGTCTCTCTCACCAACCACATGAGCGACCTGGATCGGATTGCTGTTACACACCCAACATCAGTCGTTGGCAGTGGAGTTGACAATGTCTCTCACTGAGTCTGGGAACGACCCCGACTTCAACGACGTTGCTGACGATCGGGAATGCATGCCAGACTGCATACTAGGTCGTCTTGATGCTGGTAATTTTGGACTGGCATCAGCGTTCTGTCGTTCAGATAATCCATGATAGATAGTCAGTGTGCGTACATGAAGTAGAAGCATCACTTACGGTTGAATGTCCTTGGCTTTGTTCTGTTGCTGTGCTTTCCATTCTTCGCTCTTTCCTGCAATCCGAATGCCGTACGGAAATCACTCGTTAAAGGGCAGGAGCTACGAGGGCAGTGGCGTAGATACTAGATACTAGACCTTCTCTTTCCTTATCTGATTCTCAGGGCCTCAAACGTATTTTACCTAAAAACACCCGCCTAGTAAAAAATCTTACGAAACTCTTACACATACAATTTGTTAGTGGTAAAATTCAATTCCCATTTTCCCAACTCCAAATTACTAAGCATTCAACTCCTTGATAATATAACTATTCCCTTATCAATGGTCAATATTGATTGACGGGATTGATAATAAAAATATTGACAACAACACTGGGCAAGCGGCAGTCGTCAAGGCGGGCTGGCACTGTGACAATCAGATACTCATTCTCTCACATTCACGCTCTAACCCCTAAGCCTCACATTAATATACTAGAAGGTTTTAACTACAAAGTATACTAGGGGGGTGTGGATGTATGAAGTTTTATTAGTTCAAAATGGGAATAGTTGCCAAGATATTTCCTAATCTGGTTAGTAGGGGTTGTGATGGATCCGTCGTGTCGGTACTGGTTTTAGGGCTTCGGTGATGACATGTGGCAAACCTCGTCGGCAACCACATCTGGAATATTGTCAAGTTTCTGAAGGGATTTTCCGGTGCACGATTACGATGTGAGTTGTTGTTGTACGGGAAGGTCCGCCTGATTAATTCTGGAAGTTTGTCTATAAATATGTGGCCTTCGCCCCC
>JAMAFX010000379.1:0-17035 GCA_023625875.1 Trichocomaceae sp. PYS4502 | reverse complement strand
GAGAAACTCACGGAGGACACTGTATCAACTGCATGCCTTATTGAAAAAAGGTGTACAATAACTTCCTAAAGCTAGAGACAAAATATATCCATTAGATAAAAAGCAGCAGAAAAGGGGTTAGCTTACGTAAGTCGCGCGACTAACCCGATGAGGCTTAGCCTCTCGATAATCCTCGAATATTCATTTCCATCAATCAGTCCGTTGGACGTTTAGGACTTATAACTTATAATATGGAATGGCAAACGAATTCCTCGTTCGTCCGTTTTCTTACATTTGTTGCAATAACTTCCAACAGCCAAATTCCTTTTGCCTACCTAGTATGTGGTAAGATAGCACTCTGTGCCGAAAGCAGTCGGACAGCACTGCAGATTGGCATTGCACTCTCTTCTTAGTTGCTGGTCCATCCTACGATTCAATGATGCAGGCTATGGCCACGGAGAGTGGGGAGAAGTGACTGTTAGGTGATGGCGATGTCGTCTGACTTTTACCACGGGCTATTGGCCTTTCGTGTCGGCTGTTCGCTGTTTTGATTTTTCCGACTATCGTGGGTAATATCAATCTCATTTGAGACCAAGATAGCGCGCGAGGCTGGGTTGTCAGATGTAGGTGCATGAGCCATCTTCAAGTCCTGCATTCTGACGTCGTCCATCATCCTCTCCTCGCTCTCAGTAAATGGCATTCCAATGGTGATTGGATTCGAATTCACATTATGACTGGAATAGACGTTGCCAAAGGGGGGGTTAGATATCTTTTGAGACGACTGAAAGTGGCGGCCTAAAACTTTGCTCAGCTTTGTTCGGAGGAAGTGGAAGATCATTGGAAGATTAGTCGTGATGACGGCAACAAAGGTCTCTCGGGTGCCCCATTGATCCGCAAGTTGTGTGCCATCATTTGGATCCTGCAGGGTTATCAAAATTAGTGAAATAACTCTAAACAAAATGAGCTACGGTGTGAAAAGACCCAAACTCACCACCAAGAGCAACACGCTCTTCAGCGTCGCGCAGACCAAGATAAGAACGCCGGCACCAAGTATAATAGTCGCCCCGATCTTTTTCAAGAGCTTCAGGCTGGATTTCCACAGCATGGGGATTGGGATGAAAATGAGATATGGATCTGTGACAAGGTTTGCTGCGAAGGTTACTGCGATGACCGTCCTGGAAATGGCGGGTTGGCACACGCCTAGAGGCATAATTGTTATTAGCAGCAGGTATTAAGCGGTTAGGACCACGTTCAAACTGACTACCAGGGTCTGGATTGATCTGCCAATTCTTATGGAATGGTTGGCAGACCGCCAGAATTGTTATGATACTCGCGACAAAGCACCCGATGACAAGAAAAAAGCCAATATAAATGGGGATCTGATAACGCCGGCCAAGACCCTCCTACTTTGTGTTAGATCATTGCCTCATTGACCAGCCATTAACGACTGTTTAGAGACGGGTAGGAATCATACCATCAGTCGTGTGTAAAATGCCAGCATGGACAATTTGAGTGAATTGATTAATGCCGCGTAAGTACTCCAGCCGGCGATTTGAATTTTAGAGCCCAGGACCCTAATACAAGAGTTAGTACATATTCGAGTTTGGATTTGCTCGTCCATTTCCAACTGTACTGAAACGTACCTGGCATTGTATTCTGGGCTGTTGGGGACCAGTGCCGCTCGCTGGGCGGTGGTCATGCTATTGTTCGCGAGACCATCGGCCGCGTTTCCTACACTATATGCAAGCGCTGTCTGCGCAGTGTAAAAAATCTGGATGGATCTGGAAATCAGTAACCAAGGACGGCATTGTCGAATTGAAGAGTCAGTCTTACGTACAACCGCAACCCATATCAAATAATCGTCCAGTCGGAGATTCCACCAACCAACGGTGCTGCACCGAGCATATGTTCTGAGAATTGTCGCCGCAAGGCCGAGTGAATATAGCGTGAATAAGTCAACAGTGGTCCAATATGCATCCGAGGCAGCATCTCGAGCCTCTATGCCAGATGCTGCAATCGACGACATTTGTGAATACAGCCGGGTCAGCGTGCTGCGGTTGTGAATGAATTGTAAAGCAAAAGTTGTGTTGTTTTGGCAAATTCCGGGGTATTTTGGACGATTCTCTTCATCGCTTCTAGCGCCTATATCTCCGGTTACTGCAAAAGGGCTGATCTGCACAAGGGGAACAAGCCATGAGCCGACGGTCCCTTGGCAAGCTGGCGGAGTCATTTTCCGATTCTACGAAGCAATGAGGTACGCGACTGCTTCAACTAACTATGGCCCTTTATAAGCACTAATACGGAGCATTGCACAGTAGTAGTTATAGAACGGTTAGAACCCCTGAGTGGGATTGAGACCGCTCGAGCCTCACCTAGTACAAAATAGTTACTTGGTAGTAAGTACGTACGGGATAAGGCCTTTGCCACGACTGCCTAATTCTTTACGTTGACATTATGTATAAGTTATGGCGGTTTACATATACTTATAGTATACTGGTCAGCGTTGTCGGGACGCGACAAGGCCTGGGTATGTACATATACACCTGTTCTACCCCGTACCTGGGCATAAATTTACTCGGATAAAATACGCTAATATCACTAGGTATTACTTTTGTTGGCCTCATTAAACTACTACGTACTCCGTACTAGCAGGGATTCCGTCCTTTAAGACGGGACGAGGAAACCGTCCGCATGGTTCTTCTCACATGTCGGCGACTCGGCGCAAGGACGGCTACCTACATCTTTGCTTTTTCTTGATGTTACAAGTAACATTCCTTTTTGAGCAATGTATCGTTTCAGACAGCAAGTGATCACAGCCATTGCGGCTTGGGCTGTGGCCGTGACCTGCCAGACTTCGACGACTGTCTGCAATAATCTCGAGACCAGCATTTGCCCTTCAGGTGCTACGGACGTGACAGAGCTCACGAGCAAGCTTTCAAGCTCGGCCGTTGTATATTTTCCAGGGTCGAGCGGGTTCAAAAATGTAACAACGCGGTGGTCTGCTTTAGACGAGCCGACCGTAAATGTCGTCGTGGTGCCAGGTACCGAAAACGATGTCGTCGAAACGGTATGGTTTTTGTCTCCTTCCCGTATAGTTATGCTTTATAAGTATCATGTCAATCGTGTAGAAGCAGTGGTTAATACGGTTCAGGTGCAATTCGCCAACAAGTTAAACCTCCCCTTCCTGACATACAACGGTGTCCATGGAGCTCTCGTTTCCTTGGGGAAAATGGACCATGGGGTTGGTATCGCCTTGAATCAATTAAGTAGCGTTGAAGTCGCCGACGATGGAAAGACTGCGACCATCGGTGGCGGTACCATGTCCAAGGTGGTAACCGACGAACTTTGGGCTGCCGGAAAGCAGACAGTTACTGGAACCTGTGAATGTGTCAGTTACCTGGGACCGGGGCTAGGTGGAGGACACGGTTGGCTTCAAGGTCAACGTGGCCTCGTTTCGGACCAGTTTGTTTCGATGAACGTCGTGCTCGCCGACGGTACTTTGAACCACATCAACGCAAGCTCTGATCTCTGGTGGGCGATGAAGGGTGCCGGTCATAATTTCGGCATTGTGACTTCTGTTACTACACAGATATACGATATTGAGTACAGCAACTGGGCCATCGAAACACTCACTTTCAGTGGTGATCAGGTCGAGAGCGTCTACCAAGCTGCCAACGACTACCTCGTGAAAAATGGTACCCAGCCAGTCGGGGTCATCAATTGGTCGTATTGGATGAATGATCCCGATGTTGACCCTAACAACCCCGTCATCGTGTTCTATATTATTCAAGAGGGGGTAGAGGCCGTCGACCAGGTCTACACGCAGCCATTCCTCGACATCGGACCACTTTCCACGGAAAGCCAGGCAGGCACCTACAAGGATCTCGCTGCATGGACCGGTATCGCCCTCGAATCCCCACCGTGCCAAAAAGCTGGATTTGCCAATCCTCGCTTCCCCATCTATCTTGAATCCTACAATGTGGCAGCCCAAAGGACAGCATGGGACATCTACGCACCTGCCATCCGCGGATCCTCTGTCTTCAACAACTCAATTTTCATGTTTGAGGGTTATTCCGTCGAGGCTGTGCACAGCATTCCTAGCAACCAGAGTGCTTTCGCCTTCCGCAGCGAGAATATCCTTGCTGCACCGCTCATAAACTACATACCTTCCAATGCAACACTGGATCAAACCGCTGCTGAACTGGGTAACCAACTTCGCAACGTGCTTTTTGAAGCTAGTGGCTACGCGGACATCCGGGCGTATGTCAACTATGCGTATGGAAACGAGACGTCGCAGCAGCTGTACGGCAGCGAGGAGTGGCGCCAACAGCGCCTGCAGGCCTTGAAGCAGAAGTATGACCCGGATAACAAATTTAGCTTCTACGCGCCAGTCCCATAGGCTCGAGGATTTGTGCAGCTGCAGGGAAAGAAAAACAAGTATAGAAAGCTTATTTTATTATATGCTAAGAGCGCCTGTTACGGCAGAACTGTTGTCCATCATCTCTAGACAGTTCGATAGATCAATTTCATTTAGGTACTCTCAAGATAATCTGTAACTAGACTTCCAATGCCGGTCTGCTTCATCTTTTTTTCTTACCTACCTAGGTAGGTACTCAACAGGACATCTCCTATAACGTTTGGAAGCATCTCATTTAACTGCAGGACTTCGAAAATAAACTGCATTGCATAGGGGGAATCGGTCAAATCCGAATGATCATTCGGCGACGTATCCTGGTCTGAGAGAAATTCTACCTAGGTATTCTCACAAAGACGCCAGAATAATATTTGCTGCTTGTTCTGCGATAGCATAGACGCAGTTCTGAATATGACCAGCAATAGGCAGAGGCATAACACTGGCATCCACGACACGGAGGTTGTCTACACCTTTAACACGCAGTTCGCTATCCACGACTTTACCCATAGAAACGCTGCCTGCTGGGTGGAACATGGTTCTTTCAAGAAGTTTGTCAATTAACATATGGTCTATACGCGAATGTCGACTTGAGACTTACCCTAGACGCCGGCGGATTAGATCGTCAAGCTCTTCATCAGTAGAGTCTGAAGAGACTTCTCGGCCTCCATCCTCAACGGCTTCACTTGCAACAAACTCCCGGCCAGCCTCCGTCTGGCGAAGAACTTGATGTATCTTTCGCAGACCCTCTCTGAGTACATACCGATCCGTTTCCGTCGCTAGATAGTTCGGGTCTATCAAGGGCGCACTCTCAGGATTTGCGTCTCTCAGTCGAATGGAGCCTCTAGAAGTTGGTAGAATGCAGATAGTAGACATTGTAATATGAGTACCGTCGGGAACAATCACTGGGTTTTCAGGATTCATCGCAAGATACATAATATAAATTTCGAGATGACCGTGCTGTGTTGCTAGTGCATGCAGTTCCGGGGAAGGTTCATTGTCATCAGATAGCGCTCTCAAAAGACCCTCCCTTGGCACTGGTTGAATTGCTAAAAAGTCCAAGGGAAGCCCCTTGAAATAGATTGGATTGCTGAAACCGGGTGACCCGGCTGATAACCCATCTGCAGGCTCTTTAAGCTTCCACCACTGGTTTACGCAGCAATGGTCCTGGAAATGGCATCCTACGTCAGGCAGATCAAGTACTGTTTCGATGCCATGGTTCTGCAGTTCGTCCTTAGGGCCAAGACCAGAAAGCATCAGGATCTGAGGTGAACGATAAGTCCCTGCCGAGACGATTACTTCGCGACGAGCGGTAATGATTCGTTGACTAGCATCATCGCCATAGCTATACCCAGGTGCTAACTCTACAGCAGTTGCTGTCTTACGGCCATCTTTGTCAGTGATAAGCACTCTGTTAACCACGGCTTTTGTCAAGATTTGAACGTTTTGCAGGTTGTAGACGGAAGATGCAATCTGGCGCCCCGTCGACTCGGTTTTCAATTAGCTCTCCCAGTGCTACGGGGCTGCCATCGTTCATATCTTCCTTATACAAAACTCCGACAGTAGCCCAGGCCTTCTTGACCTGTTCACGCAGTGGATACTTTCGGTCAACTGCTGGCTGCATCTTGATCGGTCCATTAAATCCATGAATAGCCGGGTCTCCATTGGGATCAAAGTATGTCTCAACTTTCCGGAAATAAGGCAGCAGGCCGTCATAACTCCATCTGGGATCCTTGACTACTTGTGCCCATTTATCGTAGTTTTCTCTTTCGCCGCGTGTCCAGCCACCTGTTTACGTACGATCTTGATCAGCTCTCATTTACCCATTCACTCTGTAGAAGCTCCGGTTTAAAACTAGTCTAGCAGAGTGCTGGGCATTGGGCGAGAAAAATATAAAGGGATAGGTACTCTACCTGCATTGATGGCTGAGCTTCCACCGAGAGCCTTGCCTGCGAAGTTTGGAAGAACGCGGCCATTCAGATGAGTCTGTGGCTCTGTCAAATAGCCCCAGTCAAGCTCCGTCCCAAGCAGCCGAACCCATTGTGTGCCGTCAAGAACGTCAGGGCGGCTGCTAACGTCTGATCCGGCTTCGATTATCAAGATCGAGAGGGATGGACTGCCCTCTTGGAGCCGTGATGCAAGTGCTGATCCAGCAGTTCCACCACCAATGATGATGAAGTCGAAACTGGCTGAAGACATTTTATTCCTTCTATCTTCTCTCTTATTCTTGTTAGAGTTACGTTTCTTCTTTCAAGTTTATGCTCTGCCTTGATGCGAGGGAGAGTGCTTTGCTTCTTGGATTTATAAAGCCAGACAGTGACGTTCTTTCCTGCACGAGACAATGAGTATCAGCTCAATGATGACAATAATGAATACGAAAGAACTAACTAGTGGCTGCCTGCCACCAACACATAAGAATTTAGCGTAATATATTCAAAATACTTCAGTTAGAATATCGGATACTGTAACTCGGCTTTACTAGTTCATACAAAGAGCACCTACTAACATATATCTGGAGATAATTCGCAGTATTAAACCTGTACCGGTAATGTAGCTTTTGTAAAAGACTGCTAAATCTGATTACATTCGGCGTATTGAGACGTAATACTAAGCTGGATGTATCTTATGTGAAACTTTGCGGTGGTGGACTTTGATTCCATGCTGTACCTAGGTAGGCTTTCTATACGATTAGTTACGTAGGTATTGTCAATGTCGGCAGAGCAATTGGGGCCGGAAGAAAGACATTCTATATCTGGAAATCTGCGTTGGCGTTTAGGAGACATGGTGCTTACCTAGGTAGTGTACTTACTACTAGGGTATAGAGCTGAGAGTAGAGCTGACCCGAGAGAATAGAGCTACGAACCCAGAGCTGAGAGTACCTAGGTACTCTATATGCATTGCTTCAACGAATGAAAATTCAGATGTCTGTGATACAGGTGATGAATAGTGATGTCGGGTGCCCTTACCAATTAGTTGTCATAGAAGTGGAACGCGGATATAACGTGACGACCTCCCTAGATATATTATATCAGCTTAATCATTTGACACAGGTGATGAATGATCCATGATGTTGGGTGCCCTTACTGATTAGATGTCATGGATGTGGAACGTGGGTATGGTATATAGACGACTTCCCCAGATATATAGGGGTGAAGAGGGCTCCAATATTAGTAATATAGTAGTCTATTCCTGATTTGCTTTTCATCTCTTGGTCAAGAATGGATATCGACTTACCTAGGTATGTCCTGAGACTTCTAGCCAGGTTGTAAATGTACTATGTATACCTACCTAAGTATGTACTAAACCAAATCGGGAAAGACATATAACCGCTCTTTGTTGCCAGACTGGAAGGCGCGCACTGGAGGGGTCCCCCTCCGCCTAGCGCGCGCCGCCTGAATGAAAACCCTGAGGTTATTGATCTTGGTGCCTTAATTTCAAGGCCGCAAAGTAGGAATAGGCTTAACCCTAATAATACGTTAACGAGGCATCGTAGGCCATGACCTAGTAGGAATCCTCCTACATAGTAGTACGTTAACGAGGCCCTCATAGGCAGCGCACGTGATAAAGCGGGCTAACCAAAAAGGGACACAGTTGATCGATATCGTTCAGCAAAGAAGAAAAAAAGGAGGTCACATGACCACCTGTTAGTGCCCTATTTCCATGGCGCCTGCACGTGACCACTAACTTGATTAGGAAAGAATTACATCATCGACGCAGTTTTTGCGGCAATCCCGGAAAATTTCACGTGACACACCGTCACGTGCGCGCAGCAGTCATTTTACCCTTCAGGCATTCTTCTCCCACAACAACCTCCTTCTTCTCCCATCTTGTCTTCGTCCCTGCTATACGACAATCACTGGTTTACTAGTGGATTCGTTGACAAGACAGCCATCCCCCTGTACTTGTTTCTATCCGGCCCAGGAACTGGTAAATCAAGAAACTCATCTGAGCTCCACAACACGGTGCTGCAGTGCTTCGACGGCACTTATGGTGACCGCAACCAAGAATTGACCGAAGCATTGAGAGACCCATTTGTTTTCCATATTACCCTTGAGAATGGCCAAAACCCTACAACAAAGGAGAATGACCCAATGGATCTGATTGGTTTCAGAATGCTACACCAACTGATATTCGCCAATTAGTAGAAAAATGGATGCCTCCCAATCCTGCAGCGATACTAGAAGCCATTGAACGCTGGGATACTGCCCAGCATTTCGGGGGAAAGCCAAGAACTATTTTCCTCATAGTCGATGGCTTAAAGGTGATCTATCCTCTATGACATATATGGGAAAGCAGAATTAGCCAAAACCTAGACCAAATTAGGAAATCTGGCAGGAACCGGACGAGGCTTGAGGATTGTGATGGCCTCGGGAGACTCCAATTCAACGGCATCACAGCAGGACCGTATCATCCTACGACTACACAACCCAGCCGTCCGCGTGAACGACCTAGCCAACCCAGAAGACGACAATCCTAACGGCAATCCTCGTCCGCGCCGTGCTGACTGGAGGGAACGCGTACCGCTGGAGGCACCAGCCCAGTCTGGTGCCATGCCAGATTGAGGTTCAACGGCCCGGATCTATCCCGATTCCTACTCGAAACAACACCCTGCGGCCTACGTGTTGGGACTCTCCGGGACCAAAAGGGTAATGTCCTCAAGTACGGTCAAATGTGGATGTTTGCGCGTAAACCATACCGGTGGTACCTCAACAATTTCTGGTCCTATCTACAAAATGATGGCACCGTCAAGAAGGAAAAACAGTTATGCTACCTTGTTCCCGCATAAAACCCCCTACTATTCGGGGGGTTCCCTTTTTTCGAACTGAAACGCTACTTGAAAATATTCTGGCCCAGAATTGCGGCGGCCACGGCCGAGCCTTAGAACGGATGCTCGACGTGCTCAGGGAATATCACCAGGATCCCAATACTGAGGTTACCAGCAAAGTGGATGTATGAGGACTTCATACCTTCTCCTGCTGAAGGGGCTGCTATATTCAAGGCGGTTATTGTGACGATGCCAATCTAGATCTCATAACAATCCATTGCTAAGCCTAATCTAGGTGCTATTCACGAGAATACAAAACATGAAGAAAGGAAACAGGAGTAAGTGCGCGATCGCGGAGCGGTGTTGACAAGTAGACGAGATCACGTGTAAGGCTCCAAGGCATCCATCAGGCATCTATTGACTGAGCCGTCACAGTTATGGCCAATCGAACTTTGAAGAACATATCCCTGGCACGGAAATTACTGCTGATGAATTGTGTGAGGCAGGCCTGGTGACCTTTGAGCTTGGAGCCTCATTGGGATATGTTGAGAGCCCTGAGTCAGGTTCCCAGAACCACGCCACCTGCCCGATTAGGCTAGTGGGTGTGCGCCCAGCGAGGAGGAATAACCTCCTCGCTGAGGCCTTGCACCTAGTTAGATAGATCAATCCATTCTTCATCTTCGCTGCATCTACAAGAGGATACAACATCGGTTATTTGCGGGTTCCCTACATCTGGGGTTTGATCTGCTCGAGTGTATAGAGAGGGTCGATACTTGGAAGAGCTCCAATTGATGGACTATCGGGATTTTCAAGCTCAGGATAGTCTTATTATGAGGGGACTAACCAACTATGTATATTAGTGGTAGGCTGCATTTAGTATTGCAAAGTCAGACTGTTATAACGATATTTGGTTCAATTTACTTATTTATTGCGCTTCTAATCACATAATCTTTTTGCCTTCTTCGGAATCATCAATCAAGGCTTCTTCTCATGTTTCATGAGTAGCGAGACCAAAGCAGAATGCGAATGAATGGTTACGCCGCAGCTCAGAGACTCAAGGGCGCAATTCCACAAACAGACAGAAAGCAGAAAGAGAGAGAGAGCAAATACAAGCACGCCAATGATGCGTCGAGCAGGAACAGAACAGAACAGAACAAAAAAATGCTGAAAACCTTTTGACTCCGGTTGAGATTTGTCGCCATCAATATGTGTGGTAGAAATGGATTCCATGGATAAACCCCGAATGTCATCTTGATGAACGAGTGCGAACAAAACGAAAACGATAAAAAGAGGAAAGAGAAAAGAACAAAAACATTGCGATAGCGTCAAAACTGGACGAGGAAAATGCTTATGATACATGCTTGTTGCATAATTTACTTTTGTTGGGCGCAACTGATGCTATTCCATCATGACGAAGGTAAAAAAGTTTTGCCGAGAGACTGAACGGTCTTCTAAGTATGTGTATTGCGGTGTTGTCTATCAAATTCATTTAGAGCTTTGCAATGCTCCAATGCGGCGATTAATCAATTCTTTCAATGCTTCAAGAGATTCGAGCTCAGTGGAAGCGTGTGGAGCACCATCTGTAGAGGTGGCAAGTAGTGCATCGACAAGATAACCAATTCTATCGGATGGGACGTTTTGGGCATCGGGATTCTCGGTTGCAAAGGCAACGAGATTGGCAATAGCCTCTCGATCTGCAGGTGAGCGAGAAGTCAGAATTGAAGTCTGTGCTTCAGTGGCCGGTGAGGGAACCGGTGCCGACTTCTCGTAGAAAGCTGTTGCGCGTTCAACTAGGTCATCTAGCTTTCGACAGGCATAATCTCTATATTGGGCTGCACCAGAGGCATGGATCCTAGCCTCCAGATTCTCCCGTTTAACGCGTTCGAGAAAGTTGAGCTTCAAGCCATGTTCAGAGACCCTGTAAACAATCCCCTGGGATTCCGTCTCTTGCAACTCTTCGACTTCCTCGTCTTCCGGCAAGACATCGATATCAATAACACGGGGGTGTCTGGGCCGCCGAATGCGAGATTTGCCATTGTAAGCGCCATTCTCGCTGCTAACGAGATAGAGTTCATGGTCAATGTGATTGGGACACATCCAGTTATGGTATGTCTTGTCACTGGGATATTGCTGCTTCGGTGGACCGGGCAAAGGCGGGTCAGTGCAGTCAATGTGCCACCAGCACGGACAAAAGTCGCACTGAATCATCGGGCGAGTGCCGTTTGACGTCAAGCCGCAAGCAATACAGACAATAAGTTTGCCCTTGGCATCGAACAATCGAGTCAGATATTCTTGCTCGGCCTTGCCTTCCCGTCTACCCCTGCCATGAGTTCCACTTCTCAGGTTGGCCACAACTTGCTGATAGACGCCCCCCTTTCCGGTTTGCACGCCCTGATAGTACTCTCGTATATGGACTGGCAACTGGAAATCCCGTTCTCCGTGAGTGATATTCTTGACTAGAGAGCCAAACGAATTCCGCATTTGGCACGATGGACAAAACCACTGTCCCTCAGGAAGATGAGCAGGGTCAAGAGGAGGCTCAAGGCACGAGAAATGATACGAGTTGACGCATCCGTCGCAGCAAAGAAGCGAACCACTTCGCTGACATTGCCGACAGTAGTCGTTGTTGTCAAGCGAATCCTCTTCTGAAGGAGCAACCTCGGCAGAAGCTCGCTCATTGCCTGGCTTTGAGACTTTGTTCCTGGTTCTATAAGCCGACGATTCGACAGGAGTGACTTTATTCAATGAAGAGCGCATCTGACTATGTTTGGTGATGGGAGGGAAATTGTCACGGCGCGTGCGCTTAGCGACAGATGCGGGATCATCTTCCCCTTCTTCATCGTAAACTTCATCTATACGTCTCTTCTGGCCAGAAATATCGTTGGTGTCTGAACCCGCAGCGGGCAGAACGTCCGAGTCTCGGGCTCTCTTTCGACCTCTGGTGACAGCGCCCATTCCAGTTTCAGTCTCCGTCGCAGTGGCTTTACCGGGTCTAACATTGGGAGACTTTGCAGACGACAAAGAGCTAGTGCTGGTTGTAGAAAGTGACCGACTAATGGGCTCCGGGCCTACATTCTCAGCGGAAGACTGGAGCATCTGTTTGTAGGAATGGCGCATGACCGTTTTAAAGACGGCTTTTTGTTCTGCGTCCGGGTTCTTCTTCATTACGCTGTCAATAACGGAAAGCACAAAAGAATCGGTAGTGCCCTGGTCCCACAGACGGCGAAGTCCCTGGGATACGGCACGGTTTCCAGCCTCGTCAGCAACATGAATGGCAGATTGTACCACGGAGCGGATCTTTTCAACATCATATTCAGATGAAGTGAAACTCGGGAGAATAGAAGCTGAATCGGAAACGCTGGAAGAGAGACCGTTTCCAGAGGTAGGCGTGCCCTGGCTGGCCCCTTTTCTGGGCACTTTCTTATTATTGCTAGTTTCTTTGACCTCCTTGATTGGTTTGGGTGTTTTAAGTCCAGCTTTCCGTTTGTCGGCGGCCGAAGGCAGCTGGCCTAGAGGCCGCATCGACGACAAAGCAACATTCTGGCCATACCAGGCATTTGACCAAGTATAGTCCTTATAACTCGGTTGCGCTTCCCTTAAAGCGGGTTCAGTCCACTCAGAGCTGGCGATCAACTGATCCATAGATATCCTCCCGGAAGCGCGTCGTGAATTTGACTGCTCATTCTTCTCAAGAAGAAGACGCGGAATATCAGAAATAGATAAGGGCTGTGGTTCCGTAGTGGCCTCGCGAGAATCGTCCAAGCTTTCAACACCCACGCGAGAGTTGCGGCCAGTGCGGCGCTGTTTGCGCGGTCTGGTGGAGTCGCTGAAGATAGATTCTGTTGACGGGAGGGTGGCTGTCGGAGTGGAAGGGCGGGAATTATTTGGCGTCGCTCGAGAGCTTGAGCGCAGGTGAGGAGCCATTGTGTTGAGTGTCTTGGTTGTCGTGTGGCACCCTCGAGAGTCGAGAGTCGAGAGAACGGGCCGAGGACAACACAGGGGGCGAGCGCCTGCACGACATTGTTAGCGAAACAGAGCAAGCAAGAAATAAAAAAAAGCGAGGTCATATAAGCAAAAAGCCTTACCAGTACAAGTGATCCACAGACTGGACGCAAGAGTGCCAGGCTCTGCCGTGGACTTGGGAGAGCTCCGGGTTGAAGGAAGAAAGAAGGGGAAAACTAAGGCAACTTTTTCGGGGACTCGCCTCGCCTTTTCCGGAACTGTAAGGAGGAAAAAACTGCCCCCAAAAGCACTGCACAACAAAGTACACAAGAGCAGTGGTTTTTTGCAGGAAAAATAAAATCCAGATAATCCGGATGTAGCACAGAATAAACAGAAATAAAATAAGCCAAGTCAAGCCAATTCAAGTCAAATATATGAACTCGTCACCATATAGATGACTCGGGGGGACTTCAGGGGTCTTTTCGTCTTTCGTCTTCTGAGAAAAAAGTTTGCAGGAGATACAAGAGACGTAGAGAGGAATAATCTAATGAACTCCCTCGTGGCCCTGGAAGCAGTAGAGTTGAGAGAATGGGCTGAATATTGCACTGAGCCTGTGGTGTGTTTTGTTGTCTGTTCTGTGAAGGCGCCCAGAATGAGCAACCTGAGGGGACCACGCAGAAATCAGGAGCGGTGGCCAGAGGATAGGCGTCGACTCCTGAAACGAATAATGAATGAATGGTAATGAAGTGACAAGTGAGGTCTGGCAAGGTCCTGCTCGTGCAAGTCACTTACTTGCTCCGCGACTTTTTTTGGCAAGATGACACGAAGGATGCAGGAAGTGCGGGGAAATGGTGGCAAGAAGACAGATGACAGAATTTAACTGAGAAGAAGAGGATAGATCAAGAGGAATATGAATAATGAGTTCCTCAGACGTTGAGAAACTGAGGTTAATGAGGCTGTGGCGTGTGTTGGGGGTGAAGAGGGGGTGAAGTGAATGAAGAGCGAGGAGAAACGCAGGCTCTGCGGGGGGTCAAGGCCACCAACAACGTCTCTTTTGTAATGAGGAAGAGTAAGAAAAGAACCAGTTCTCTCCGGATTCTATCTGGAGCAGAGGCTCTTCTGTGGTGTAGAGATGGTGAGGGCGGGGGCGAGTTGTTAGTCACCCTGATGGAGGCAGAAAAGAGTGAGGAGAAGAAGAGAGGAAAAGGCACAGCAGGAAACACAGGTCCTGGGGGAGATAATGAGGTTACTTGATGTACAGCAGAGCTGGGTTTTGAAGAAGCAAGATGGTGAGAGAGTGCAGATGGAGAGTGTCAGGGAGAGGGTGCAAGGCTGCAGTGCAGGATGAAGGATCAAGGATGCAGAATGGGGGGACCAGGGGGGACTAGGATGGTTTGGGAAGTGCACGACCTGGCACCAGCTGGCAAGATTTGACGGGCTGGTCCGGTGAAAAGAACAATGGGAAGTGAGTCTTGAGGGTTTGTTTCATGTATTCGAGCAAGTTGACTCGGAGTGAGCGAAGGGGGAAAAAAAAGAGGGTTGGGAAGCGAGCGGCAAAAATCGGCCGAGTTTCCCCTTGGAGGAACCAATCTACACCACTCCATGATAATAGACACAGGAAAGCCAGCAAGAACAGTTTGCTCTTTGATTCTCGTTTTTTGCATTCGTCGAGCTCACGCCCTCTCTCAGTCTCAGCACAGAAGCTGTATCTAAGTAACTACGTATCTGCGAGACTTTTGCTCTGCATATATCTAAAGACTCAAGAGAACCCTTGAGAAAGATATCGGCAAGAGACCAACAATGTAAGCGGACTTTTTCCAATAGCAAGATGCTTTGACTTTTATTTCTTTCTTTTATTTGCCATGTGTGCATGGTATATGTACAGCCTGATGCTTGCAGTGCTCTCGACTACGGTACCCAATAAAATGGCGTCCTCCTCACGCCTGCAAGAATCCTGGCTGTCTATGTTTTTTGAGGCACGGCTATGCGCCCTTTATTCTTCAGTTCAGCGGAAGAAGAGAGTGAAGACGGAGGATCCCTAGCAGTGCATAGTAAATTGAATGGCAGTAACAAACAATGATGGGTTCTTCACTCCGCATCACTCTCTTCTTCCTCTTCCTCTCCTGAAGCCTTCTTCGTGGGCTTCTTCTTCTTCTTGTTCTTTTTTCCCTTGGATCCGGTAGACTTGGCCAAGGGCTTTTCAAGGGTTTTCAAGATCTCTTCATCTTCGATCTTCTTGTCTGTCTTGAATTTTGACAGATCAGGCGCAGGCGGAGCTACCAGCTTGGTCAGGCCGTTCTTGGTAATAGCTGTGATCAAACGGTTAGCGAAGACAGACTAAAAGCCAAAAAATAAAAAAAGGGTTGGGCTTCCTTCTTACCAATGGTGGTCAGCAGGCGAGACACTGGTGAATTGTCGGCTTCGCCAGCTGGCTCGTACTGCCGGACGACGCCTCCGCGAACACATTCGACAACGCCGACTTTTCCTGCCTTCTCATCTTCTAACTGACGAAGACTGAACGGGAAGGTTCCGAATTTCTTAACGATCTCGGACAAGGTCTGGCGGGAGCTGGGACGCTTCAGGATATAGGTGGTCGTGGTACGACGGTGCAGAGTAGGCCGTTGCGAGAGAGTCTTCACTTTGCCTGAGCCCAAGCTGAGACTGAGTTCGACGCCCCAGACTTCTCCAACTTCGGGGGAGCCTTCGCCCTTGACTCCACCGGTGGGAGACAGGATGATCTTCTTCTTGCCCTCAATCTCATTGCGCTCAAACAGCCAGCTGGTGGTGTTTTCAACGACATTGCAGTCGTACGCCTTGGCCACTTTCTCAATGAGGCTGGAAATTTTTGTCTGTGTTGGCGGTTTCTCGGCAGCGGCTTTTGCTTTCTCCTCGTCTGTGCCCGAGGCTAGCAGCCCGGGAGGCAACAGCAAGCGCAGGAGTAGCTCATTGGCATAGTGTGTTGCATGTACGAGATCGGCTTCACGGCCCTCTACCACACCGTCGGATGATTCCTTTCCTGCAACGATAATCGTGTCCGAGACAATCGTACCGAAGCCGTCGATCTGGGCACCGAGCTGAATCTTAATGACCTCGCCCGCTTTGATGGTTGTCTCGGCTTCCTCTGTATCCGAGACCAGCGGCGTGTAGGGAGTCACAAACGAACTTGGTGACACCGTGGTGGGATGGGCAATACCTGAACGCCATCCTCTTCGTTAACACCGATCCTTTGCATTTTGAACGAAGGAAATTCACCTTTGGTGATCTTTTTGCCTTTGTAGACTTTGGCAATTTCCTCGTCGAGAAGCGCATCACCCTTCTGGCACAGCTCAAGAATCTTGCTTCCTTCAATGCACCATCCTGCACACGCAGAACAGTCAGCATATCTCTCTCTCTCTCTCCACCGCACACTGCAGTTCGAGGACCACACTTGCCTGTGACGGCGGCTAGAACTTTCTGGGAGATCTGGGCCGCAGTCTTGTACTTGGTGAGAGTATCAGGGTTGTTGAGCGTGTAGTCTGGAGGTACATAGTTAGTTAGCACGAGACGGTGTCAGCAGGGCAACGCAGAGCCGAGACACTCACCAACCTCGGTGGATTCAGCCATGGCGGAAGAGGCCGAGAGGACGGTAGCAGAGGCAGAGACAGCAGAGATACAGAGAGGATGCAAGATTGAAGATTCAAGATTGAAGACTGAAGACTGAAGAAGGTGAGGCTAGCTGGCGGGGTTCGCGGTTGCCCTAAATGAGAATTTGTGTGCGGCAGGAGCTGCTGTGTGGGGCTGCGAGCGCAACGTCATCGCATCAACAACCACCACCAACCACTCTGCTAGCATGAATACTAGAAGCCTTGGAACCAGCTAGTATATTGTCGGTTTACTCCGGTCCCAGATCACGAAGCAAGGATTGGGAGAAGGCTAGTCCGACAAGCCTATATAGGGTG
>JAMAFX010000378.1:0-17062 GCA_023625875.1 Trichocomaceae sp. PYS4502 | reverse complement strand
GCTAGGTTTAGCGCCGTAGGCCAACCGCCCGGCAGAATAGCTAGCAGCGTAGGAAAGCGGCTGAGGAACTGAGATAATACGATATATTGGCTTGAGCACTTTCGCAAGTGTGCTTTGTTGATCAGCGTTCTGTCCGCGCATACCTTATTGTTATAGGTAAGAAATGAGGCATCGCATCAAATTGTTCTCAGAGAAGACTGTGGTTCAGTTACCTAGGTACATTATATAATTGTTTGCCACATAGATACAGACATATATGGTAATTGTCAGATAATTCGGATATCTTGGAGGTCAACCAGTCACCTCAGGGCATGTATTTGGCCACCTACATTCAGTCAATCAGAAGCCATCTTCTTATCAGGGCTCAATCTAGCCCACAATGTTTACCCCTCATGATAGATCACAAATCACGTCAACCCTACACAAATCAGCTCATCAGAATGTCTATAAAAACCCGGCTTTGGAACCTGATGTATTCAGACAGAGACAGACAACTCAATACATACAATCTTGCTAGTCACTTCTTTTTCCCATCCTTGTAAGATACTATTCAGGATTGGCCTGGAGTAAACCCACCAATCCGACGGTAATCAACATATTGAATGGCATCATTTGGGGGCTAATGTCTCCGCCATCTTCACTGTCCGTTGAATTACCCTCACACATCCTAGGACCGCGTCTCTTGCACGAGCCGGTGGAACTTCATGCCCCTGATCATGGATAAACTCATTCCGGAACATTGGATCACACAACTGACTCATAACCTCACTGGTACCAGGCCAGAAGTCATCGTTGCGTCCCCAGATATGAGCCGTTGGGAATCCAGCTAGGAGTGCATAGCCATCCATCTTAGGGTCTAACTGGCGCATTGCTTGTTTCGTATTGCTAGTGCTCTCATCATCATCTACTACGAGAGTTCTAGGGTCCCAGGGGATGCCGCTCGATAGGAAGATAGCACATTTGAATGGTAACAGCTTTTGCGGATTGGCTAACCTCTGCTGGATCAGGTACGTGGCCACGAGTATGCCTCCCTGCGAAAAGGCAATGGCGCCGTCATAAGGACCTTCTTGAGCGAGAAAGGTGTCCAAATCCGATAAGGCCTTGGTGAAACTCTTCTGAAAAGACTCTGGACTAAAATTGTCGTTGTTCGGACCGAGAAAGTAGTTGTAAAATTTGGCTTCTGTTTCTTCACTGCTCTCGCTGTTACTGTCGTTGTAATCGTGAAACAGGTGTAAAAGTTCTAGGAAATAGATAGATCTTTAATGGATCTAAACATTATATGAAGTGTGGAACAGCAAATAAATATTTTACTGACCTGACGCAAGGGGTGCAAGCACTGTACCCTCGACGAAATCGTACGTGTGGACAGGATCTAATTCATGTCGAAGCGAGGCTTTTTCCAAAAGGATTTTTTTTATCAACTCTCCATTATTAGATAGGATGGATCAACTGGAGTTAAACGACTAACCAATCTGAGACTGCATAATCTACGTTTCGTCACAATCAAATTAGTAGACGTTGTAAAGTTAGGAGTGAAAATATTTGAAAGCTAACTGCCTACCTGGGTATCGGTGCCCATTCCATGGAAGCATAAGAACCGCATCTTGAGGAATCCACTATGCTGCAATTCAAATGGCTTTTTAATTTGACAAGTGCGTTCTCTATCCTCTTTACTTGATGGGATAACCTCGGATTTTAGCCGTCGATTGTCTCAAGGTCATTACCTAGGTAATGTCGTCCAACTAGAGAGATACCCTCATTGTTTACAGAGCACGGCATACGTAGTACAAAGATTGTCGCACTGCCAGCATTTGTACCAGGTTTAGACTGCGATATATTCCGTGCGGGTAGTACTGAGTATGCTCGTTACCGGTCGTTGCACGGAGTAGCTAGTGGTACATGTACCTGTCACAGGATGCCATCCCTTGTACTACGATGGTGTCTTCAGCTAAAGTCTCATTTGCAGCCCCGAGAAGCTTTCTTTGTACTGCAGGAGCATGTCTCCTAATGTTTTCTTGGGTGGACATCAAACTGCAAACTATCAGGAATACTCAGACTATTCAAAGCCATCAATATGAGAAAATTGAGGTATACCATAAGCAAAAATATACGATGAAATCTGAATATCGTAATTAGAGTATGGACTAATTAATAATATTTAACGTAATTATCAGCAAGAAAATTGGCAAGGGGCAATATAAAAACAGATATATTTGATACCTATCTAGGTAAAGCCCTAATTCGGGCCGATGTTCACTGGGAAAGGATATCTACAGTGGAACAATCAAAACGTTAATAACATCCTCTAAACATTAAATTATCTATTAGCAATCAGTTATAAGGATTCAGAGCCCCTCATCATAGCACTATTATATATCAATATGTATGCTTTCTCTATATGAATTGCAGGACCTTTGAGTTATCTTAGTTATTCTAGTCTGAATGGTGCATTTACTTCCGCAGGCCTCCTGCAGGGGTAAACAAATTTGGACACGAACTGTACATTGCTAGCAGAAAAAGTAGACAGCTAAACGAAAACTATGTCTTATAGTATTCGAACCACTCAATCCTTTCCCAAGACCAAGCGAACATCTGATATTCGATCCCCACCAACCTTCACATAATACTACTTCCTCTGCACGCTGACCTGGTGTCTGACTACAACCTGGCCTACCTCTTCTGGCCGCGAGCTGTCTGTGTTGTGTGCATGCTGTGCATTGTAATCAGTCTAATCACATCCTCGCCATCGTCCATCGTCTGGGATCGTGTCGTGTAGCTATTCTCCCAAATGTTAGCATGCGCAGATTTGTTTCCACTCTTCCCACTCCCATCGACGGTAGGCGGGTGAGTGTTGTTGGATGTAGTCGTTGCCCTGCCAAACATCTTGCGCCAAACAAGCTTCACTAGCGGTTGGTAAGACAGCAAGCAAGCTGCAATCAAGTACATTCCCACTTCAATGATACTCCAGATGAGGATTCTCACTCCCGACCAGGTCACGTCGGTAACAGCATCGGTTGTGAAGTATTCAATCCAGGTGATGATGGCAGCAATAAACCCCCTACATCGAGCCAAAGTCAGTCGTAAATATACGTATATATAAAGGTAAAAGTAAATCCTCGTCCCACGTACAGACTTCCCATAAGAAAGGTGACGACAAGCCCAATCTTTATTTGAATCGAGCCTTGAAGTCTCACCACATGTGGCAGGGGCAAAACCAGAATGACAATGTCTGTAAGAACGTTTATCAACCGTACATATCGGTACCAAGCATTTATATTGAAGCAGTGGCCATTCAGCGATTTATCCCAGAGATACTCCAATGGAATACAGGAAAGAAATCCTGCTATTATAGATCCTATGCAGTTGGTAATGATCAAAGCGGTGGCAATATGGATAACGACCTGCAATGCCTTCTGGTAGGTAAAGATCGAGTGGTACATATTCAAAATAGCTAGTCGAGGCAAGATAACTGAAATGAGATAGGAGATGGCGATGGGCAGGAGAATTTTTCCGAAAAATTCGACTGCTGCTCGATCCACCTGCAAGAGGTATTCCTCATGACGCCCAACGCCGCCAAAGCGTACATCCGCTGCCAAAGTTTCAATATTGTCCACATTATGATTTCTTTGTTCCATGTATTCACGTACCTAGCACCAGACAATTGAAAGACATGGTAAAGACCCAGCTTGCAATGATCAAAGCATCGGCAAGGGCCCAATGAACACGGGCGATACGACGTGATACGAAGCGCAATACCACGGCCAGGGTATCAAAAACAATGAATATGACGATCACAGCATATATCATGGGCTGCCTATTCGCAGTGATCGTTGTGCTTTCCATGGTGTTCGACATGAGATTCGACCAGTCTTCATCAAAATTGTATATCTTCCAAAGTTCATTTCAGACGAGGACTGAGTCTATAAAGTAAATAAAACGGGTCCTCACCCTTCTCCCATCCTGAATTATTTACTGGTCGCATGGTAGTAAGCAAGTTTTCCAGCTCAGCTCTGTGTAATGTCAGTTACAGGGATGACAGCACGTACCACTTGGATGAAGCAACCCGAGTTTGCACTAGATTTCCTTGGTTGACCGCAGGCACTTGATTTTTGTTACACATTGTTGGAACTGGAAAGCACAACTGTTCAGTTAGGACTGAGAACTTGAGTGGGATGCGTATCGGATTGTATTGTTGTCTGTCTACCTAGGAATGAATCATCTGGCACAGGTCGCCATACATAATTTAGTGCAACTGTCACGGACCTGGATCGACCTACTTAAGTTGTTCGTAATTTCAGAGGTGTGTCTAGATACTTCAAGATTGGTTGTACCACACAAAGATTCCACTTATTCGAGAGTAAACACCAGTAAGGGAAAGCAAGAAGTATCACAAGAGACAATATCCTTAACAGAGTAACTTGCAACAAAGGTAGAAGAGAACACCCCCACAGCTTGTTGCCCGTTGTGAAGACTCAACAATCATCATATTGGTAGCAACATACGAGAGGACTAAGCATTGGGGAAAACAGAAGAACAATAACATGAGGCTATTTCCAACCGTCGTCGTCGTAGTAGATTCATTACGCCCGGAGGCACCAAGCCTAAAGGGCTCCTATACGCTATCTGCTCTTTCCATTGCATACATTGTGGTCATGGTCTTAACCTCTTCCCTTAGTAGCGATTTACCAAGAGTACTTCTTGGGATCGTGAAGGCATATCAAGCCTGAGAAAGAATGATTGATTGACTACCCGGAGAAGAATGAGGAAACCTGCCCAGGTGAAATATCTTCACCTGGGCGTAGGCGTACTATGCCTAATCTGGCAGGCGGACCAGTTCTGGTGGCCTGAGGCTCAACAGTACTTCTCACATTAGCGCCCGAAGTAGCTGACTGCCTCGCTGGTGACAACGCCAGATAGCAGACGAAGGACTGACGAATCGAAATGTGGCCGAAAAACCCATTTCTCACTAACGTGCTCATCTCCGTGTTGAGAAAGAAGAATATTGGCCATATCTTGTACGAGAGACGGCCGGGGGGGGCAATCCACGTTTATCAAGATCCAGGACCCATTTAAAAGAGATTCCTCCTTATATTGAGTCATTTTATGGCTATTGGCGCGTTTTTCAGCTCGATATTCGACACCAGCAAGTCGACGGCGGAGAGTTGTACGTGGAACATTATAGATCTGTTCAGCTTGACGTACAGATCGAATTTTTCCATTTTTTAAATCGGATATAGCAAGTAAGATTCTGCCCTCTTGATTGCTTGAGTTCTGTGCATTTCCTGTACGAATTGGTGGCATGGCGACGCGCTGAAGTTGGTGTATAGAAATATTTGAAGTATTTTGGCGCGCTTGGATGGAGGCGGGCCGCTCGGTGTCCGGTTACGTTAGTGCCCTAACTATCCCCTCGTCTGGGAGCTAGTGTACGCTAGTGTGCGCTAATAACCCCCAGGATAGATTCTTGGTCTCTCATTGGCCACATTGGCCGTAGTGCCCAGAGTTCAAAAACCGGCAGAATATTTCATGTATGGAAACCCCTATTAACGTCAAATATATTCACTTTGAGGCCATAGTTCAGGAACTCAGAGGGATACCTCAGGCCGCAAACGGTCAGCTGGCTGACAAAGCCTTTTTTGTATCATAAATTCGCGTAGCTACCGATTAGGTTTAGCGACCAGCAGAATTCTGCGCACGTGATCGGAGGTCTGAGTTTCTGAGGTAATTATTTTTGGGAGAGGCTTGTGGATTACGTTATATGGCTGACTAAGTCGGAACGCTAAACCCAAACAGGTGGGATGTCCTCAACACACATTGAGGCAGTGGCAGTCCTCTACAACCTTCTTCTGAACAGCCTTCCATCCATGATTCGCGGCTTACTGATCCGAGTATTGTCGCCTCGCTGAACATCGTTACTTTTCCCTGCTCTCCTCCCTTTCGCAGGATACATAAGATCAACTAACGGTGGGGCGCTGTTGGTGTTGGACCGTTGGTGTTGGTGGTTACTCTTCAACACCTCATCTGTGGTCTCCTCCTCTTTCATTTGTTTGTTTCTCATTTTTACAAGATGGCGCCGACTTTTACCATTGTCGAACATACTATTGTGTCTTCCTACGTGCGTGAATATGCCTTTGCAACCGTGCAGGATCAGGAAGATAAGCTGCGCCTACACGTGAAGCAATATGTTCCGCGCAAGCATGACCACACTACCACATCGTCGAACTCGGTCACCATCATTGCTTGCGGCGCCTTGGGTTTTCCCAAGGAAACGTATGAGCCGTTCTGGGAAGAGCTATACAAACAGTCTCAGAGCTGCAACTTTTCTATTCGCGGCATTTGGATGATGGATCCGGCCAATATGGGCCTCAGTTCGACCATGAACGAGGGCAAGTTGGGCGATGACCCTTCTTGGATCGACCATACTCGCGACTTGTTTCTCCTCATTAACCATTTTCGCGACCAGATGCCCCGTCCTCTCGTGGGCATCGGCCACAGCTTTGGAGGTGTGCAGCTGATCGACCTGGCCCTTTTCCATCCACGCCTCTTTTCCTCACTCATCCTTCTTGACCCTTATATTACCAGAAGGCCGCCACCAAATTTCCGTGGTAGCTCAGTATTCCATAAATTCCTGGTCGATCGTCAGGCGACATGGCCATCGCGCTCATCTGCTGAAGCCGACATTGCGAAGTGGCCAATATACTACGGCTTTGACCCACGCTGCTTAGCAGCGTTGCTCAAATACGGTCTACGGACATTACAAACTCCTGATAACAGTACAGAGTGTGCAGACCCCCCTGTGACATGGACTACCCTTGCCGCTCAGGAAGTTCACACTATGAGCCGCCCAACGCGGGCTGAGAAGCAGGCCGACGGCACGTATATCGTCGACCGTGTGGCTTGCCCAGACCTTGATCCCCTTGACGCCTGGGACACGCTATATCGATGGGAAATTCGGGGTACTCTTGACCGGATTGGTGAGCTACGACCATCGGCTAGATTTATCCTTGGTGCGAAGAGCTACGTGCCCCTGGACGAGGTGCGTATGGCCATCTCTCAGTGTGGCAGAGGACGAAGCGGATCAGGAGGAGCCGATGCTGGCCGTGTGACACAAGTGGAGATCGCAAAAGCCGGCCACTTTTTCCCGCTGCAGCTGGTGGAAAGAACGGCCAAAGAGTGTGTCACTTGGATTGATCAAGAAGTCAAGCAATGGAGCGAGCAGGAACGTTGCTGGAAAGAGGAGCGGGACCTGCGGCTGCAGAAAGGTGAGCGCATTGGCCTTGAGCTCAATCCGCGCATGCGCGAAATCCTGGATCAAGAGAAAGCCAAGAGCAGGGCCAAATTGTAACGGCGAATCAACATACGAACTGCGGGCCACAAAGAGATTTCCATTCTTAAAAAAACCGCTGAAAACGAGCGTGTCCTTGTATGTTCCGGTTTGTATTTGGGGGAGTGCTTGTACTAAATGGAGACATCCTAGTGTTCTTAGCAGACAGCTAATGTTATTATTTTTTGAATCCGAAAAAAAGGGATCAAGGGTTTGCTCTTCCTTGGGTTGCCGTTCTAACAATATAGTTATACAGTTGTGGCCAATCTTGGGGCCTTGAGTGTCCACTTCTCTACCATTTCACGAGTAGCAGTCAATTCTAAACGAATCTCTTGAACTGCTACCTCTGTGCAAATACTCGTCTCACCGCTGCCTTGTAAGTTACGTTCTGAACTCTGTGTCATACCACCCGGTGGTTATACTACTAGCACTACGTAGTACGAGCTGAAATGGTGTGCTGTTATCAGGAAATTTTGTCATAGTTTTCAAATAATCTGACAGGCTGCATTGACTTCCTCTGTGAAACATGATCATTGACTATCGGGGTATGACAGATTGAGCGTACCAAGACCTGACTAAATCTATAATGGCCAGATCGTAGGCCCTTTAGTAAACTAAATTATAGCAGTATATGGCGAGATACACAAAACGGTCTGTCAATGCCTGCACCAGGCTGTGGTAGTACACCATGCTAGGTTACCACTGTATTTTTTGAGTACCTATATGGCTGACTTCACTTTTTTTAAGGCCAAAAATGCTTGAAAGCTTCGGACTTGTGTAACAGCTTTTCATCAAGCTAGGCCAGCTACCTAGGTACTAAGTCGGTGCTAGAAAGTTATGGTTTTTAAAGGAGACGGATTGAAAGCAACCTTGAAAGCTTGGAAACCTGAAGTTGTATATTGATGCAGGCGTCCCATTTATCCTACTGTTTTCGATACGGCAGTTTCATAAAGTTATTGCTTTTGCCACCTTCCTGCTAAGAAATCAACTACCTGTTTTGAGATCAGTCCTGCTTGCCTTTTCCCCCTTCCAAATAACAAATTATGTCGTCCAGTAAAAGGGAGGCAACACCCGGTTCCGGTGCAATGGATTCCATCGCTGTCCTGGGCTATTCCTGTCTGTTTCCAGGAGACGCCATCGACGCACAGTCATTTTGGAAGATGATGGTGGAACGGCGGTCAGCCATGACAGAAGTGCCAGAGAGCAGAATGAGCTTAACGGGCTGGTATCATCCGGCGCAAGGTCGAAGAGGACAGGTGAGAAGTATTCTTCTTCTTATTTTTTGTAGGACCTTGTCTAAACATGCATGTACAGTTCTACTCTCGAGGAGGAAACTTCTTGCGCGACGACGTATCTTGCTTCGACGCCCCTTTCTTCTCTCTTTCTGCCGCTGAAGCATCTGCTTTGGATCCGCAGCAGCGTCACCTATTAGAAGTAACTTACCGGGCATTGGAAAATGGTAGGAGCATGATTTCTCTGATCTGCATAGTATACTCACTTCATCTTTTCAAATGATGTTTTCAGCCGGTATGCCCATTAAGAAAATCGCCGGCTCACGCACGTCGGTACATGTTGGCTGCTTCAACTACGACTACAAACACATCCGGTCGCGAGAGATCGAGACGATCGCGGACTATGATTCCATCGGCGTTAACCCAAATATGAATGCAGATCGTCTCAGTTGGTTCTTCGATTTCCGTGGCGCCAGTATGGTTGTCGATACGGCCTGTTCCAGCAGTCTGGTCGCCTTGCACCTGGCCTGCCACGGTTTACTCAACGGAGATGCAGATATGGTAAGCCGATGCTATGTTTTTCTTTCCCTTTCGTTATTAGCATTTCTTACTTCTTTCATAGGGCATAGTTTCTGGGGTAAATCTCATTCTGTCGCCGGAATCCATGCTGTATGAATCCAATGCCAGCATGCTGTCACCAGACAGTATCAGCTATAGCTTTGACCGTCGAGCCAACGGGTTTTCTCGTGGGGAGGGCACTGCTACCCTGGTAATCAAGCGTGTGTCAGACGCCATTCGCGATGGAGATACCATCCGTGCGGTTATCAGGTCAACAGGGTGCAACCAAAATGGCCGCAGTGCATCTAGTATCATGCAGCCCGACATCGAGGCGCAGGCTACTTTGATCCGCGATACATACGCGAAAGCCGGGCTGAGTATGCAGCCGACCCGTTTCTTTGAGGCCCACGGAACTGGGACCTCGGTAGGAGACCCAATTGAAATGAATGCGTTGGGCAAAGCTTTTGCACACGCTCGAGGCCATAATGATCCACTAATTGTGTATGTTTGTTATCCATGGCCTCCCATTAAGAATCCTGGCTGATATCGTCGTATTAGAGGTGCTCTCAAAGCAAATATTGGCCATCTTGAAGGAGCTAGCGGTATAGCTGGGATAATCAAGGTGATAATGATTCTCGAGAGCGGTCTGATTCCTCCTAATTCCAATTTCGAGGAACTTAATCCTAAGATCGACCCTGAACTATTGGGGATCAAGGTAGGTTCAAGTTTTGGTGATTCTTTTTTTTTCTCTTTCATTTTCTCTACTGACGAATCCAAAGCTGCCGTTAGCACTAATGCCATGGCCTACAAAGGGCCTTCGACGCGCTTCCGTGAACTCCTTTGGTATTGGTGGTTCCAATGCGCATGTTGTCTTGGATGATGCTCTACACTTCCTTGAAGAGCATAGTTTCGAGGCCAATCATAGAACTGTGGATGATCCTCCTAAACTGGACGATGGTGAATTGAATCGTAATGTCAAATTGGGTGAAAGAAGAGAATTCCTAATTGATCCACCAAGGCTATTAGTCTTTTCAGCTTACGACGAAGCGGCCATCAAACGGCTCGCCGCTGGGTATAAATCATACTTCAATGGGCTGAGTTTTAGCACCAAGGGCGAGTTTGAGTCTTATATGAATGATTTAGCGCACACACTTAACACCAGGAGAAGCCTTTTCCCATCGAAAAGATTTTTGATAGCTTCTAGCCTAAGGGATCTGTGGAAGGCTGATATTATTTCCTCCGTCGTTAATCACCCGGTTCCGCGGCCAGCCTTGGCCTTTGTTTTTACGGGACAGGGTGCACAATGGGCAGGGATGGGGCGAGAATTATTCTCGTATCCAATGTTTTTCAGGAGAATCGTAGATTTGGACATATGCCTAAAGCATTTCGGTTGCACGTGGTCGCTAACAGGTCTGAATCTGACCTTCGCTTTGCCCTGAAAAAGGAAAGGCTATTAATAATGTCAAATAGATGTTCTAACCGAAAAAACGCCATCAAACATTCATAGCCCCGAGATTGCCCAAACAGTCAATTCTGCTCTCCAGATTGCTTTGGTCGATCTTCTGGTCAGAGTTGGCGTGTGTCCTCTTGCGGTTTTGGGGCATTCGTCAGGAGAAATTGCCGCTGCCTATACAATAGGTGCCCTGTCCGCTGAAGAAGCAATGAGAATTGCATATTTTAGGGGCCATTGCGCGGCAGACCTGGTGCGAACAAATCAATTTTCCGGGGCAATGATTGCTGTAGGGCTGTCAGAAGATGATGTTTGTCCTTATATGGACCAGATAGCAGATGAGCATGACTTTAAAGGGCTCCAAATTGCTTGCATCAACAGTCAGCGAAATGTGACTATCTCTGGCCAGAATGACCAAGTAGATGCCCTAGCACGTCTCTTACATACCAAAAAAGTCTTTGCCAAGAAGCTCATGGTTCCTGTCGCCTATCATTCCTCATATGTCAAAGAGATTTCATCCACGTACCGAGACAAGATCCAGAGTCTTGAAGCCAACGCCATACCGTTGTCGGGCGAGCGCCGTGGTGTGATGATATCCTCTGTGACGGGACGGCCTGTCATGACCCCGGACCTTCGCTCGCCGGAATACTGGGTACAAAACCTTGTCTCCCCTGTGCAGTTTGCACGAGCCTTTAAACAAGTCTGCACTAATCCCCGGCAAAATATGAGCAAGAAGCTCGATGGGAGCCATCGATTTCAGCTGGGGATAAACTTTCTCCTAGAAATCGGCCCTCACTCGGCACTCCAAATTCCCATCCGAGACTTGTTGGAAACACTTCCTTGGGGCCGCTCCGTCCATTATACCACGACTATCCGCCGTTCCGAACCGGCCACAAACACCTTTCTAAACGCCCTCGGTTATATTTATAGTTTCGGGTGTCCCCTAGAGCTAGGGCTGGTAAACCAGCTCAGCAGTAAAGCCGGAGAGCGGGAAAAAGCTGTTGTTATCACGAATCTTCCTCAATATCCCTTCGACCATTCAACCTCATTTTGGCGCGAAGGTCGTATCACAAAACGTTTTCGGTTGGGCAATCAAGGAAAATTAGACCTTCTCGGGAAGCCAATTCCAGACTGGAATGAATTGGAAGCGCAGTGGCGCAATCACATCCGGGTTTCCGAGGTGCCGTGGGTGGAGGATCATGTCGTCGATGGGACTCTGATCTATCCGGCGGCTGGGATGTTGACCATGGCTATTGAGGCTGCCAACCAGACAGCAGATTTGAAAAGCCAGATTAGTGGCTTTGAACTAAAAGATATCCGGTTCATGCGTGCTTTAGTTGTGCCAAAGACCGCAGACGGTGTTGAGACGAGCCTACATCTCCGTCGTCTGACTGATGACGGTTCAGTCCTTGCGTGGGCTGAGTTCCGACTTTTCTCCTACAATGGCGAAGCCTGGGAAGAAAACTGTCGCGGTTTGATTAAGACGGATTACGAGTTGTCGCCGAACGGGATGGAGGATGAAAATCGTGAACTCGATAGTCTCCGTCAGGAGGACGACCGATTTGTCCATGCTTGTAATCACGAGTGCAATATAAAACAATTCTATCAGACTCTTAGGGATAGCGGCTTTGAAATGGGTGCTACATTCCAGACGCTTCAGCTGGCAAAATTCAGCACTGACGATATTGTCGCCCGGGCCAAGATCAAAGTCTTCCCGTGGCCGGCGAGTCAGTACCCTCAACCACATATCGTCCACCCAACAACACTCGATGGCATTTTACAAACAATCATGACCGCATTGACACAAGGAGGAGAGAAAATGCTCCCTACAGCCGTTCCCACCAGCATTCAGAAAGTGTGGGTTGCCAAAAATGGGTTGGCTTTTCCTCAAAATGAGACCGTGATTGCGATAGGTCGGGGCGCTGTACACAAGCGTGGCTACGAAGGTGAGTTCACGGCAATGAATGAGTCGAAAACGGCGCTGCTCCTACGAGCTGAAGGTATCCGATCAACGATTATCGCAGATCGCACCCTGAAGGCCTCCAGAGAAGTAGACGCGAGCCTCGGCTGTCTGCGCGTCATTAATTTTCCGGATCTTGATTTCCTAAACTCCAGGCAGCTGGTTACTTATTGTGCTGCGCACGCAGAATCTCAACAGCCAGAGCCGGTAGAATACTATAGAGAGCTCGATTTTGTACTGTACAAGTTCCTCGGTCAGGTTCTGGAAGCCCTGGACCTCAACCCAGACTGGGTTCCGCCTGCACCGTCCTATCTGAAAAAGTACGTCGCGTGGGCCCAACTTCAGCAAGAGAAGTTTACCAGTGGGAGAACTCCCATTAGCAAGGCACGGTGGGCACATGTATTGGAGGATGAGGCATATTTCAAGGCTGCATGCAAACGGGTCGCTTCATCTAATGCCCAAGGATACGCATTTGTGCGCACTGGGCAGAATCTGCTCTCCATCCTCCGCGGCGAACAAGATGTGCTTCAATTTCTGTTTTCCCAGGATATGATGCCTAATTTCTATCAGGAGTTCAATAGCAATCGAGTGGGACTCAATCAATGGGAGTTATACCTCAAAACCCTAGTTCATAAGAACCCGGAGATGAAGATTCTGGAAATCGGGGCAGGAACCGGAGGATCAACTGCACGAGTACTCAAGATCTTGTACCCAACAACTGCCAGTCGGCCATTGTATCGGTCGTATGATTATACTGACATCTCACCAGCATTCTTCGAACATGCCGTCGAAACGTACAAGGGTTACCCTCAGATGCATTTTCGCACTCTTGATATCGAGGATGACGTTTCCATAAATAAGTTCGAGTTAGGTTCGTACGATCTGATAATTGCTGGGAGTGTTCTTCATGCTACACGTATCATCAACCACACAATGCAAAATGTCCGAAAACTGCTTAAGTCTGGAGGTAAATTGATGATGTACGAGCCCGTTCGGCCTGATATCATACGATCAAGCTTCATCGGCGGTCTGATGGAGGGCTGGTGGTCACACGCAGACGATAGGCAGGCCCTGAATCCACTGCTGACTGAGACCCAATGGGATGTCGTTCTCCGCAATACCGGTTTTTCTGGTATCGATGTGTCTCTATACGACTATCAGGACCATGATTGTTGGGAGTGCTCCGTTCTCCTAACTACGGCTGTGACTTCATCTTGTAGTCCGAAGGCTGGAAAGAATGTGTGCTTTGTAGCCGATCCCAGTTCGCCAGCGATGCATGAAATCTTCGGACAGGCAAAAGCTGCGATTGCATCGCATCTATCTAGAGATGTTATTATTGAGATGTGCAGCCTGGAAGATTGCGTCAACAAGCCAGCTCTGGACAAAAAAACACTGGTATTTATTGGTGAAATAGAAAGTCCATTCTTGCATTGTCTAGATGCCAAAACGTTCCGCAGACTTCAGTATATTGTCTCAAGGTGCGCTAACGTGCTCTGGGTCACCGCCGGGGGTGGTCCATCACCAAAGAAGCCGGAATACGCAATCGTCGACGGATGGACAAGAACTCTTCGAAACGAAATGCCCAGCAAGCGTATAGTGACCCTAGCGCTAGATGCAGACAGCGGAGAATTTAGAGATCAACAGCTAGCATACATGATACAGGTGCTCACAGACGTTGTAATGGACACAGAATCCGACACATATGAACCAGAATTCATTGAAGTCGACGAAATTCTTCATATCCCTCGTGTTTATAATGACCCTCAACTAGAGGACAAGATTTCCCGCGCCCTGCGGCCGTCTCAGTCGAATATGAAAGCTTTTGGGGATGCTGGTCCAGTGCGGTTGGCGATTGAGCATGACGGTCTCCTCGACACGCTGTACTGGACGGAAGATCTGGAATATGAGCCGCCACAGCTCCTGCAACCAGACCAGGTGGAGGTGCAAGTGCAGGTAGCCGGAGTAAATCTCAAAGACTGCCTGATCGCCTTGGGGCGGATGCCCGGGACGACATTTGGGATGGAGTTTTCCGGAATTGTCACTCGCGCCGGTCAGGAAACACCGTTCCAGCCAGGGAATCGCGTGGTCGGTTGTGCCAATGAGTCATTCAAGAAATTTGTCCGCAACAAAGCCAACCTTATTTGTCGCATCCCAGAGAGCATGACCTTCTCTGAAGCTGCCGCCGTGCCCATTCAGTTTTCCACAGCCTGGCACGTCATCCACGACATAGCCCGTTTACAAAAATATGAAAATATTCTGATCCATTCTGCGGCAGAAGGCACTGGCCAAGCGGCACTGCAAATTGCGCAATTAGTCGGCGCGGAAATCTATGCCACGGTCGGTTCCAAGGCTGAGAAAGAGTTGCTCATAGCGGAGTATGGGGTCGCTGCAGATCATCTCTTCTACAGCCGTAGCAATTCGTTTGCTAGAGGCATTACGCAGGCGACCAAGGGTCAAGGAATAAACGTCATCATCAACAGTTTGTCAGGCGATCTTCTTCGCACATCGTGGGAGTGTATTGCTGTAAAAGGGCGGTTCGTTGACCTTGCGGAGGGGGATATCAAGGCCAATGACAACCTGCCCATTGGTCCCTTTCACAAGAATGCCACCTTCACCCGTTTTCACTACGCGCCTCTCCTCGAGGAACAGCCCAAAAAGTGGAAGAACGACATGGAGAAGCTATTACAATTATTTGTCACTGGCCAGCTGCACGTGCAGAGGCCGTTGCAAGTGCTCAGTATCGGCGAAGTCGAGCAAGCATTTCGGATGATGCAGAGTGGCAAAGAATCCGGTAAAATTGTGCTGCAGGTCGAACCTCACGCACAAGTACGTACCATCCTGAAGCCCAAACCGCATCGCTGCTCGCTACATTCAAATGCTACGTACCTTGTTGTTGGCGGACTGGGTGGGCTTGGACGGAGAATCGCGCGTTGGATGGTCTCCCGCGGCGCGCGCAATCTTGTTCTGCTAGGGAGATCTGGCGCAACATCAGCAGCAGCTGTAAAGCTCCTAGGTGAGCTCAGACAGAGTCACGAAGATATTCGCGTGGAAGTACCGCCGTGCGACGTGGTTGATGCTACCTCCGTGCAAAGAGTGCTGCAATATGTCACACGTACGATGCCACCCATTCGCGGCTGTATCTACTCAGCTATGGTACTACGTGATGTCATGTTCGCGAACATGAACCATGACGACTGGCGTATGTCACTCGACTGCAAGGTGCAGGGATCTCACAACGTCTCAGTTAGTCTGCCAGCAGACTTGGACTTCTTCATGCTTCTCTCGTCGGCTAGCGGACTCATCGGATCGCCTGGTCAGTCTAACTACGCGGCCGGAAACACCTATCTCGATGGCCTGGCACGGTCTCGCGTTGCGATGGGGCAAAAAGCGGTATCAGTCGACCTTGGCGCCATGGCCCAAGATGGATTCCTAGCCGAGTCGCCCGAATTTCTGGAGAAAGTGCTCGGCTATGGTACGCTGAGCGCCGTGTCACGGTCACAGTTTCTGGCTGTGTTGGACTATTACTGCGACGCCACACTGCCTCTTCTGACGCCCACCGCAGCGCAAGTGGCTATTGGCATCCCCAATAACAAAGAAGGTCACATGGTCGGCGTGATCGCTAGTCAGCAGTTGTTTCGGTTGTTCCTCCGTGGCACATCCAAGGAGGATTCCCATGTATCGGCCGATGCCATGGCAACAACGTGGGCAGCTGACTATAAGAAACGGTTCGCAGCCGCGAAGTCGTTGCGAGAAGGACGAGCAATTGTCTTCCAAGGACTTGTTGAAAAGCTTAAGCGCGCTGGCAATCTGGTACCGGACAACCTGGAAAATGATCGGAATGTACCCATCCAGAGACTTGGATTGGACTCGCTCCTCGCAGTCGAAATATCCAATTGGATCCTGAGGGAGTTTTGTGCCGACATCGCCGTGTTCGAGCTAATGGCAGGAGAGACGTTGTCGGCGATAGGTGAGCTAGTGGCACGAAGAAGTCAGATTGCCCACGCGAACTGGGGCCCAGTTTAAGTGTTTAGGTTAAGAAAAGTCCGAATGCTTTGGATATTTCGAGGGAGAAGCAAGTCTTAATTGAATATAACCAGACCTATTAGAAGAGCCATGAAGCCTCTTTAATTAAGATGGATAAGGCTTTGAAAGAGTTAATAAAGGAACCTGAAGAGGAGAAGCTTAAGTCGCCCCCAATTTGTAGGAATTCTGAAGCACGGAAACTGGTGGAGTTGGACATCGCGAGGATAAGAGGAAATGGTTTTTATTAATTAGTTCAGTAAACGCGGGACCTGTGAATTCCCGCATCCGGTTAGTTTTGCCGTTGGCGGCCTAGCGCCCCCGTACGCCGTATCGTCACGACCGCCGGTCCCGAGCCCGCGACTATATAAACCTCGTCCCTCGCCGTTTCCAACAGGCAAATTGTGGCAGGTGACCACAACACCACAATGGCCAGATAGAAAACATTTTAGTATTAATAGAAATCTCGCATCCGCCATATTCCAGAACTATTTTTATTTTTACATATTATTGAAAATTGG
>JAMAFX010000377.1:0-17070 GCA_023625875.1 Trichocomaceae sp. PYS4502 | reverse complement strand
TGCTCCCAGCAGCTCTGCATCGAAGACCTCCGTCCCCTTCCCCATAGGGATCTCAACGTGTTCCCATGGGATAATGGCTTAATATTGACTTAATATTGTGCGAGACTTCTACGTATCGCGAGCTTATGTTACCGGCACCTAATTCCCCTACTTGCAGCTACCTAGGGGCAATGCATATGGGGAAGGCCTAGGAGACTTTTGGAAGCCTGTGCGACAACGCTGGAGCAGCGATAAAAACGGCAGTCGCTCTGGCATATGATAACTCCCCCGGAGACATATACAATTCATTATACTCTTCTCGACCGCCCGGGGAATGAACAAATCCAGCGACCTCTTTTGGGACTATTGAAATAATGTCAGGAACTACCCACTCTTCCATGAATAATTCCCCTACTCGCAGTTTGGGGCAAGAACAACCCTATATTCATTCATTCCTCCTGGAGCGGAAGTATTTGAGCGTGATTTGCAAAATGCGGAGATTTATTTACAAGACGCAGGACACTTTGCTCTAGAGACGGAGACGAAGAATATTGCTTCACTTATTTTTTTGTTTTCTCTCGGAGAATGGCATACCTATGATTGGTTTCCGAATTGTGCCTGAAGAGGAGACACTTCGCGAACCTTGGAAGTGGAAGACCCCCCCCCCCCCCCGATAATGAAAACAAGATTCCTATTAATAATATCTAGTGGATATATTTATTTAATACAGGTTCGTCTTAATAGAAACGTTTGAGGTTTCAAGTGAACGAGTAGAAGGTAAATTATACATAGCTGCTCACGATCCCTAGAAGATTGGATATAGTTATAAATCCATTTATAAAAAGCTACCTAGTTAGTAGTCTTGCACGTCAACCCCCGGTGCCCGAAGTATGGTGAGTCGAGATTTTCGTTTCTCTAATTCGGCAGTCCACTTATCAACCCTCAATCCGTAGATTCATTGGGCATGGCCGAATGGGAATCGCCGTGACGTGCCCAAGCCTGCGAATGGCGACAACGGCGCACGCAACAACTGGAAGGAATTTGGTTAACTACGTGTGTATACATATCTGTAGAACTACCTAGGGATTTTTTTTAATTATATCTAATATCCAATTTCCGGAAAATTCATTTCCGTCCTCAGAGCAAAATCCAACATAAAGCAAAGAAAGAAAAAAAAACCATTACGATGGTTGCCGACATCTCAACAAACGACGCTACGGCCAAGAAACAAATCATCCTCAATGCATTCGTTATGAACACGCCGGGGCATCAGTCGCCAGGATTGTGGCGCCATCCGCGTAATAAGACGACTCAATACAAAAAGCTTTCTTTCTGGACGGATCTCGCGCAATTACTGGACAAGGCCGGCTTCCACGCCATGTTCATCGCCGACACATTGGGTCCTTACGACGTCTACAAGGGGCCTGCGAACGTGGTGCCAGCGCTTGCGTCAGGCGCACAATTCCCTGTAAACGACCCTTTGTATCTGGTTCCAGCAATGGCGGCCGTCACCAAAAATCTGATCTTCGGCGTGACGGCCAGTCTTACGTACGAAAAGCCGTACGCACTGGCGAGAAGGTTTTCAACAGTAGACCATCTCAGCGAGGGCCGAGTTGCTTGGAATATTGTCACCTCGTACCTTGACAGTGCCGCTAGGAATCACGGTCTTAAAGAACAGATTCCACATGACGAGCGGTATGCGATTGCGGATGAGTACATGGAAGTCGTCTACAAGCTCTGGGAAGGCAGCTTTCGTGACAACGCCGTTATCGAGGACAAGGATGCTCGTACCTATATTGCGAGCGACGCCGTGCGACCAATCGACCACAAAGGGAAATACTTCGAGGTTCCTGGCCCTCACTTTTGTGAACCGTCCCCGCAACGCACCCCTTTCCTATTCCAAGCAGGTGTTTCCGAGGCAGGAAACAAGTTCGGCGGGAAGCACGGAGAAGCGGTTTTTATCGGTGGCCAGACGCCCGACGCAGTTCGCGTTACAGTCGACAATATTCGCAATATTGCAAGGAAAGAGGGTCGCGACCCAAAAAATGTCAAGATCATATTGGCGATTTGTGTCATTGTTGCTGCGACCGACGAAGAGGCAAAGGCGAAACGCGAAGAGTACTTGAGCTACGCAGACTTCGAAGGCGCATACGCATTGTTTGGTGGATGGACTGGCGTTGATCTGTCTAAGTATTCCGACGACGAGAACTTTCTTGTAACAGACTCGCCTCGCGTGCAGTCGCTAATCCGCCGCTGGGCAGCCTCGGTGCCGGGCACAGAGAATCAGCCCTGGACAAAGCAGACCATTGCCGAGTATCTGAGCGTCGGCGGTCTACAGGCAAAGCTGATCGGAAGTCCAACCACTGTGGCCGATCAACTCGAGCAATGGGTCGAAGCGACCGATGTGGACGGTTTCAACGTCATCCATATAACAAACCCTGGCTGCTTTGTAGACATTGCCGAATTTCTAATCCCCGAGCTGCAACGGCGTGGACGCTTTAGAAGCCATGTAGTAAAAGAAGGAGCGACCGCACGCGAAGTGTTCATCGGATCGAAGAGGCTGCCAGAAGACCATCCTGGAAGCAAATACAAATGGCGTGCCGGGGAGGAGAGGCCTGGTTATCAAGGAGAGCTGTAGCCTGTCAGTGGTCGCTGACTCACTGTACATAGTATGTAGTTAGTATATAACTTACCGGTAGTTAGTTAACTACTATGTATCCAGTTTTCGCCTAGGCTACTTGTGGAAGGTTTCCATTACTGGGAATTGTGATAAGCACAAAATAACATGGTACTAGTAATTCTAATATTACACTGAAAGTTACTATCTATTAATTGCTCTAGTGCATCCAATCACTAACAGTTTTATCGAGTATTTCTGAGGCATTTATCGAGTTGTGGCTGGTATGTCTAAAACTAAGCCCCCCTTGAACAACTCTAGTCTCTTGCACAATTATCACAGCCACAACGGAGTACATAACTAACCTAGTTAACCAATTAAATATTTATTGCTACGTATCCCTCTCCGCCGATGCCTGGGTGTCTTGTGTCTTTTGCAACAAACAAACACTCTGTGCGTTAGTTATCTTGAGCAGGATGGAATTGTCTGCTGTATAGTCTTAATTTTGTTCGCTGATTTGCTATCCCGCGAGACGACAATCCTAATACCGAGGCAATACCCAGGTATTGTTATTGGAGATAGTTATGGCTTACCAATGGGCGCTTCCCCGGCTTCGCAAGCTCCTACCTCTAGAGGATGGCGAGATCGAGCAGATTTTGACATATACCAGTGCGCTCGACGATGCAGCAGCAGCTCAGCACTTGCAAAATCTGTTGGGGGACTCTCCAGATTCTCTTGGCTTCGTTTCCTCTTTCATCGAGCACCGCGCCAATTTAGAGAGCCAGAAAAAGGAACCCGACCTGACAGCAGAGAAAAAGTCTAGCATGAATGGTCAAGCTGCAATAACGGATCCGGACTCGGCTCCACCGCCGTATACCACTGTGTCCAACCACACAGTTGCGAGCAATTTGCAACGGTCTGTCGCTCCTTATAGGCACACGAACATTCTCAGTAAAGTGAGCGAGTGGCGTGCAAGAGATGAGGTATGGATTCTTCAAAGCATGCATATATCCCTGGTCTTGTGTTGATCAATGACTGCGAAGCAACAAATGCTGCAACTTCTGCAACAAATTCAATACGAGGTTCAAGTATATAACAGCGAAATCGAGCCCGAGCACGATACGGATTATTTCTGCTCTTGTCCTGTTCACCAATACAAAGCAAAAAAGTGGCGCCGACTTGGCGTGCAAGAGGCGTGGGCAAAAGCAGTCATGTATCCAGGTAGTCCTCTTGCTTCAATCCAAACCAAAAGAGAGAGAGAAAAAAAAAGACCGTTCCTTCGAGATGTATAGACTGACTGAATTCAACTGACTAGGCGAAAAGTTTTACACCGACTGCGCCAATGCACTCCAAGGCCTTAGGAATCCATACAAGTTCGTAGTTTCTCCATACGGCGCTAGCCAAAGTTTCCTCCAAATACAGAGACCCATACCGACATACCATGCTCGGTGGATTCACCAAATAATCAGGCTTAATGCCTCTCTCAATCGTGAAGCACAGGCCAAAGTCGATGCTCTGGAACCGAAAGAAAGCATATGGAATGAACTTGATTTATCCGCTTCGATGGAGAAGGCTGCCATCAGCGATAACAAATCTAGAGATGGTGCAGATAAACGACAAAGTTCTCTCTTTCCGGGTCCTCGCACGAGGGAAAAAACCCCGTCCAAATTATCCAGCCTGAAGAAGGCAATAGGGGTAAAGTCATCTGACGAGAAGGCTGTTGACAGAGCAAGGGCCTTACGAGACGAAATACTGAAAGAAGAGAACGGGCGATGGCCGGATAACGAGTGGCGGCAAATAGTCCTCAACTACCAAGAGAAAGTTGGCATGGTAGGAAAGATTGCTGATCTACGAGCTCGTTGCCCCATTCAATATTTGCATTTGCTGAGAGCTGGGTACTTCGAGCCTATTCCTGTGGATTGGGCAAATCAGGCGTCCAATCCTTTGAAGTTTAGCATTGAGGCACCAGCAGGATGGCGGGGCATTACGCCAACGTGGCGAGGCTTTGAAGACCTAGCAGAAGAGAGGTTATACTGGGTTTTGAATCACCGTGAAGGAAGTACTCGTGCGGTGATGAAGCCCGACTTCATTTCCACAATGGATATGGCTTTGGCTAGGATGTCACGAGCCGTAGAACCACCGCCACTGTATTTCTCTGCCGACGATACTTGTCGAATTCAGCACACTTCTTCGGAGTATTCTAAACAGGTAATGCCAACTCCATTCAAACCATACGATCGGCCTGAAGTCCCTACAGACGACACCATGATCCTACTGGATGCTTCTGGATCTATGGGATTCGATCCTGTGAGACCTATTTACAACCAGTATCTTATCACAGAGTTTGTGAGATCCTATCAGCCAAAGAACAAAGGTGGGCCTATCATACAGATGTTAATATCACGAATTATGCTAATTATCCCTGCGATAGATGTTGCAAAAGCGATTATTCGCCGCTTTATAGATGCCTTGGCGAATCATGATCGTTACCAACAGGATGGCTACGATTTAGTAACATTTGCTAACCATGCCGAATACATTGGCTGCGTCAACCACAAAAACTACGATGCTATGTGGCGCAATGTGTCCTTCGGAGGTGGTACACGTGTCATGACCGGATGGCAAAAAGTCAAGGAACTGCATTTTCAGAAGCATTCCAACTCAGCCATTCATCATCCTATCTATGGATGGCAAGCCGGTCCAGAAACTCCCATGCTCAGGCTTTTGCTGCTCCTAGATGGAGAAGCTATTGACATGGATGAATTCGAACTAGACTTGCTTGGCCTAAGCTGGGCGCATGTAACCATCTTTTTGATTGGAGTTGATGGATGCCCTCATCATCATCGGCATGCAAACGAACTGCAGCGTATAAGTGATGTAAATCATCATGTCTCATTTGTAGATGCGCAAGGAAACTGTCCCGAGCGGTTTGTGACTCATGAGTTGCTTAAACGCCACCTTGGGTATGATATCACGATGCAAGAATTCGAGCAAATGGAGGAGCTGCCTTCTTATTCGGAAATTTAATACGAAAATCACGAGGACAAACATATTTCCTCTACGGCTATAGCTTCGCGGCTCTTAGGAGACCACCAAAGGTACCAACGAACAAAGAGAAACAGTTACCAGAAGTTGATGTTAGTTAACGATGGAAATCCTAAAGCTCAGGGCCCGTGACACATGACAGTCCAGCCGCTCTTCTGGGTCTTTATCGATGCGGACTAGGCCCAGGTCAATATTGTTGTTCTTTATCATATTGCTAGGCAAGGCTTCTTTTGATGTCTTGTAAATAGTTGTAGCAGATCCGCCATTAGCTAACTAGCAATGAATGCAAGCAAGGCATCCCAACGTCATTGCAACAAGACGTTGCTAATCAAATTATTTGTACAAATATCTAAACATACCTAGGTATACCGAGATACCCTGGCGATTCTTGTACAATGCGGGCATCGTTTGATCTAGGCAATCACTTGATCGTTAGACATGCTTGAAATTTGGTAACTGGAAATTCTCAAGACCGACAAAGTGCCTTTCGAGACTAACCTCATAGTGTAAAGATTCGATTTTATGGCCGATTTCGTCAAATTCTACCTGCTTTCCAGTAACCAAACTCTCTTGAATAGCGCTACCAGTTTTGATCACAACCACAGCACTCTCTCCTTTCATTGGTGACGAAGTGTTATCCAAGAAACACCTCGTAAACTCATTTGCTTCCGTGACGAAGGCGTCTCTGAACGGACAATAGTAGTCTGCGGGAATCTCTCGCCTGATTCCTGTGAGTTCATAAAGAATAACTCGATTTATTTGAGGCTGAATGTTGATTGCACTCTTACCCACGGTCCGAAAAATCCCTCTCGTATCTTCCTGTCTAGCGGCCATAATGCGTGAAAAGTAAAACTGGTCCTTCTCGATAGCTTTGATTGCTTGTTCGACGTCTACCGTGGCTGCATCTGCCACCACTACGGCTTGCAGTGCCGTTTCCTGCCTGAGCATTTCATTGTAGGTAGTCCAAGTATGTCTGTACACGAGGAGATTTGTTTGCTTTTGGAGGCGTCCAATTGAGCGTGCACAGGAGAGCTCACTGCGACCAGTTCGGCACCAGGAGTGAGTGTATGAATGTTTTAATAAATACACATTTTAAGAGAGCGTTGTAGGTAGCTATGAAAAACAAAAAGAAATTCAAAAGCAGAGAAAGCCGAGAAAGCCGAGAAAGCAAAATAAAATAAAAGAATAAAGAAATAATCTCATTATTCTTGCATTTGTGCTGATAGAGACGAATAATCCACAAAGCAGCCGTACTGCTATTTCCTTGACTATGGATAAATGTAGCTTGTACATAGTTGCAGTTGCTTGGGGATATGTACCCTATGTACACGAAGTCAGCATTCTGCGCGAATTATGGCCAGACTCATCATGCTTGCTAATTTATATTCTGGTCTACGGAATACAAAATAGAATGACGATAATATCTTGATGTTAGTTACATATGACAGTTTTTGTTCGTATAGCTCAAAGTGGAAATCTAGCGTTAATCACTGGATTTACCTCCTTTGCAACTGCAGTTCGTGCCATTCTTGGCCCTCGACCTGCCTTCTAATAGTTGTTTCAAAATCCTCTGGCTCACGCCCCAAAGTCTCTCTGAGCAATTGTGTGGCCACACTACACTCACCGTTACCAATCGCCTTCCAAGCTGTCGCCCACTCCTTACTAAGATCAACACCATGGTATGTCAACATTGGCGCATTCTGTGGTTGGGTAGAATATTCGTCCACGGAAACCTTCTTGATATTGATATCATCTCTCCCAATGATCCTGCCCACAACAGCCACCGTTTCTGCAAGAGTCAACACTTTCGAGCCGGTCAGAAGAAGTGCTTTGTTTGTATACGGAAACTCCTGTGGGTTTTGAGCATAAGTAGCGATTATTTTGGCTGTGGCCTCTCCGAGCTCATCGCGCTTCGCCCATGCCACGCCGGGACCGGATCCATCATGCGGGATTTTGATTTCGCTGACAGGATTTCTAGGATCGAAGAATGCGGTGTATATGGGAAAGGACTCGGAATAAAGTCCCTCGCGGATGACTGTATACGTAAATTTCGGGTTATGGATTCGCGCGAGTCCTTCAAGGTAGACTTCTGTATCGATGTGTGCGCGCATCACCAACGCTGCGGTTTCTTTGCTCAGGTTTCCCCCGAACGCGAGGGAGGAATAAAAAATGTGATTGACACCGCTGCGGATGGCAGCATCGATTGCTCTGCGGTGTGCCTAGGGCTGCAAGTTAGACTGCGTGGGCAAAAAGACAGTTTAAACGCATAGTATTGCAAAATTGACGCACCCTCGAGCGATGCTCGTGCTCGCAGGAAGCATATGAAATCAGAAATAAGGCTTCGACGCCTTTAAACACATGTTCCAGAGACGACGCATTATCGTAGTTTGCGCACCGGACTATGCACCCTTGTCGACTTTCAGCAGCAAGTTTGTCTGGATTGCGAGCTATCAGAGTAAGACTGTCCGCGGAGATGAGCGTTAGCAAGTGTTGGATTGTGCTCTTCCCAAGACCGCCGGACGCTGGAAAAACGCCAATGTTCTTTGCATCGGTCATGCTCAAATACTTGGCTAGGCTGGTCAATCAATTAGCCATTCCATTGTGTATTTGTGGAGTGTTTATATAGGTATATGGCAGGTTAATGTGACGTATGCCGCGTGCATTAGAAATAATTCCGCTACAGACAAGAAGATTCTTAGTAATAAGTCCGTATGGCCTATGTATTGCCGCGCTGGCTTAACGTTGATATCAGAGAAATTCCAAGTCCTACATAATGTACATTTTCCTATCAAGGTCTTTGAGCGGAAGTCAAGCATGTCACATATCCGTTCGGTTACTATAATGGAGTGACAGACGGCCTAGGTGCCTTCATGGCTAGAAACATTTCCTCGCATCAGCACGGAGACTACAACGCGGTCAGTGAAGAGTGAGAGCTGATATAACCGAATACTTTTGTCCAGAAGTTGTCGATACGGTTTGTGTGCCGTTCGAAATATGCATCGCGAGGCACAGATGCTTGAATTAATTGTCAGTATAAAGCAGGTCTTCGACATCAAGCTAGCAAAATAAGCATCAATATAGGAAAGACTCGAGAAATAAGTTCGGGATATCTGGACAAGATATAATAGACTTCAACTAAAGAATGCAGCATTTCTTTGCGTGTGTGACAAAGAGAGCGATAAATTGAGTCCCCCAACCAATGTACATGACAACAAGTAACGGGTTGCTTCTACCTTTTCTGTCGGCCTCTCCCCTCTCTCGCGCCCCAGGAGATGCCGTCACACAGTCGGTCATCCTACTACAGACAGCATGGCATTCATGGACGAATCCAAGATCAAGGAGTTCCTCCGCCTCATGGGAAAACAACGTCAGGCTGTTTCCGCTGCGGAAAGGCAGAAATTATCGCTTCCCTGAAGATAGAATATCCAGGGATGAGCTTCTCATGCACCATAGGTTTTACGCAAAATTGGTGGAACAGAGACAAGTGTGCATCAGCTTTTATGTTCATCCTTTGTGCACTCTACCTACCCCCTATGCATCAGTCCCCCAGGTGGCCTAACCAATATAATTATCAAGCACCTAAGTCCAAATCCAGCACAGGGGCAATTATATTCTGCTAGGATTAATAATGCCATATATTTGGACGGCCGCTACTATGTCTGTTACGAAAGATGAACAAGCAAATTCTATCCGGCTGTCACTATACAATCAAGATGGTTCCTGTGACATGGAAAGGATATTGGCAAAAGGTGCCTTCCTGGAAGTGAAAGAGCCTTATGTACACTTCCAAGGCTAGCGCCCAGGTGGCTGATGGAGATTATGAAATATCTGTTGATCATCCTTGTGATGCTATATATCTTGGACATCCTCCCTGCGGGTTGGAAAATGACGATGTCAAAAGAACTGGAGACAGCTGGAGATGTGAAAGCAAAAAGAAATATATGGTTCAACTAAGCTAAGCATTTCGATGCTATTGACTGGTATTTTTGTGTTGGATGCTTGGCTGTTTTGACATCTAAATACCAATTCAATGACAGTTACCTACATAGGAACTGCACATCCCGAAACTCAATCGCTCTCTTGCATTTCTCAAACCCTAGCGTTACTCGGTTGCACCATGGCTCGTAGAAATCGGTTGAAATTTCGAATGTCGACGATGAACTAGAGTTTGATACGTAAGTAACTCTTTTTGATCCATTTAATTACCAACATACGTTAATAAACGCTTAATATATCCTTTCTCAAGCAGATCAAGTCATTCAAGGCTATGGTAGCCCAATTTCGTTTCTGGAGGTGCATAAGAAACAGACGAAAGCGGAGAATCCTGCTATGATGGAAACACAAGCCAATCCTCCGGCATCTGGCGTCGTGCATCGATCACTCCTGTAACTACAACGCCTGGCGTTCGGTAATTGGTGATGTGATGGTCATTCGGGCTAGCCGTGACACCACCTCGTTGTACCATATCTCGAGGCCCAAGCTGATGTTTGCGCATGAACCTAGTACCGCATTCAAGTCAGCGAAGATGAAACTTTTCATGAGATTTATAGACACGGTTCATTAGAGCATGGTGTGGTTCCAAAATTGTTTAGATGTCTTCTCGCTTGAAAAGCAGTGGCAAAAGCCATCTACCACGCTATATTTCCTGTTTCCTCTTGCGACCATTGCGTATGGTTTTGATTGGTTACGGCAACAGTACATTACTTAGCATTGCCATTCTTAAATATTTCGTAAATGAATGTACTATTACGTGTTAGGTTGGATTCTACATTTCCTCTGAGTTTCATTGCATCTGTATTCCTCAACCATGCGTCCCAATCTGATTTTGTAATAATATTTTGTTGAGGTTGCAGATAAATGCCAAATGTAAATGCCAAACCCTTGTTTTAGACTGTCAATGTCTAAGAATGTCTTGCCACGTCACATAGGAATACCTTGGACGCCCATGCATAGATTTTCAACAGAGGTCGCTAATTAACTGCATGTATCGCACGGCCCCTTTCGCTGTCAAAATATGCCACCAGCCATGCAGTTCCAGAAGCCAAGCCCAGGGAAGTCCTATTGATTTCCGCAAGTTTCTCAATTCCTGGCAAGCCTTAAGGTCTATGTTCCAAACTAGAAAGGCTAATGCCAAATACGCACAGGCGCTTTTGAATTTTCCACGTAGCCTGGCTTTAGCCTCTGCAGATCCCCCTTGAAGATGGATTAAATATAGAGTACGCGGCCAAACAAACGTCAACATGGCAGCGAACAGGTAGGTATGTACCAGAAGATTGCCGCTTTGTATGTAAAAAGCAGATGCAGCGCAGGTAACGCCATATATCGCAGCTGTGATTACACAGGTCGTAAAATATGCTTTCTTTGCGCAGTATAGGCGCTGAATCAGTGATGCGGCAAGGAATAACATCGATAAGTCATCTGAGAACTGGGCCGTCTGTCGTAAAGTTGCATGGAAGAGAAATGAGGCGACTCCGACGAGGAAAAGAGACGCGGCCATGAGGTCAAATTTACCTGAAGGATGCCTCACATAACGCAGCGCAAAGTACACTAGGTCAATCAGCTTGCTAAGTCAAAGAGTAATACGTGAAAGGTAGGTAGGTGTATGCATACTATAAGCAAAGTTGCTCAGTGAGTTAATAAATTCGGCAATGTATATTGTCACCACGTAGTCTTCCTCGCAGAAGCTGTCCAATAATTCTGTGAGTTACAAGCATCCATACAAGCTAGTATAGCAAATAATAATAATCGCCCCGAATATGAACGAGGTTTTGAAGGACGTACTTGGCAGCGCTGGACGAAGGACTCCATATTCCAGTATCGGCGTATAAGTCACCTGCAAAGTGCCGGATTTTTTGGCTCATGGTGATAGAGAAAGGACTCAAGACTCAAGAGAATGAATGAAAAGGGTACGATTGAGAAGAAATTGAACAAGCTTCACTTTGATGAAGTTGTGTGTAGGCGCGAAACGCGGTTGCCTGAGGAACGCTAACACCAAAATCCAGGGGCGCTACTTAGATAGGCGTACATATGATTACTTACCTAACCAAGGTAGTCGGCATTGAATCTTTCTTGACGTTGCGAATCTTTACCTTGGGTTAATTGTGGCCAAACCCTAGGACGATTAACTCGGTATATAGTTGGGAAGCATGCGGCGCATCGTTCATCAGACCAATGGCTATCCCAATTACTGTATGTCAGTATACCTAATCAGAGACATATTGACTAGAGTATCAAAGGCGATGTTCCGGGGCGCCTGATGGACGGTTGGCCTAGCTATGATTTGATGGGAAGGGTCTGTCTTTTCTGGACAGACGGACTTGATATTGATTGCCTGGTAATTGTTTGCGTTGCCAAACCCCGTTCTGGAAATGTGGCTTCAATTGAAGATTCAATGCCATAGACCCAACCAAGCTTCCCGGTGGAGCGTACCGAGGTATTGCTAATAAATATGCGTCAATACGATTATACAGTAAATGGTGCCACCTCAATTCCTAGCCTGGAGCCAGACTAATTAATGCGGTGCGGCTGTTGGAGGAAAGTCAAGGATGCGATATTTTTATGTCATTATCGAAGTAGACGATTCGAGTGCCGCCATAAACTTACTTCGAGGTTGAAAAGTTTCCGTGCTACTCATCAGAACACACCGCACTAAGGGCGTGGTGCACAAAAGGCGATTTGGGACTAAATGACAATAAATATCATACAAGCACAGAAGTAACGTTTCGTAAAGCACAGGACGGTAGATAGCATAATGTAATTAGTATGGCTAAACCAACAAGTAAAGCTGTTTTCGGGCCTAGTTTGTTCTGGATACATTGCACGCTGCTTTCACATTCCACCCATTTTAGAATAAATATCATTCCGGCTCATGGAGAGAATGGGTTGCTGTACCCAGGGCAAGTGCCATTGGCTGGGACGAAGAATCCTGTAGTATCGGCGTATATAGTGACCACAGGGTTGGTTATGCTTAATACAACTTGACCGGGGCCACCTCCATTGGCCCATAGCATAGTGATAGGTATCAGATTACCCCTGCCAACATCGATAGCGACGCTTCCTGCGTTACTTGGGTAAGTTGCTTGGTAGTCGTAGTTCGAATTCTGATAGTTACTGTATGCATTTAGACCGTGCCAAACTAAAAATGCATTATCAGAAGCATCAGTGCTGCTTAGTACATAATTACCTGGGCCATCTCTAGCCCATAAGTATCCCTGAAATATAACGACAACATGACCGCAATCCTCGTTGGGGGGCACTGGTGCGTGGCATGTGTAGTTTGTACTTGTAGTAGAATACGTGGAACCAGTATGGAACTCATTAACGTTGTCGATATAGCCGCTGAAGTTGTAGTTAGGGCTATTAAACTGTTGCGCATCGAATGGTATCGAGCCAGCAAATGCGTAGGGACTGGTGTAATAGTACCAGTTTAACCCGAGCTGTGTATTGGTAGGCACCGGGTTATAGGTAGTGGTGATAGCTGTGGTAGTTGCAGTAGCAGTAGATGAAGTGATCACTACTATATCTGTCCACGTCGTAACTAGTTCAATATAGCTATCATCTATTAGAGACTGCTTAATTCTGTCAGAATTTCATCACTCACGCAGTTGTGGTTGGAATTGTGGTATAATCAACAGTAGCTGTGAGAGTTCGAGAACCAACAAAATCCGTAATAGTTTCTGTTACTGTAGCAGAAGGTCCCAAGAAACAATTACACGCAGAGGAGACGAGTGAACCTTCAAGTGATAGTATTAAAGGGGGTGTAGGCAAGATTATATGAGGTGTTTCGGTTATAATTTGCCTTGGCTGCAAACTTCTGACTGCAGGAGTGACAAGTGCAGTCACTTGTGTACCAAATAAGGTCCCTGTGTAGCACTCAGTGGTAGGGGACGTAACAGTTACAGTTACTGTAGATTCCTGAGTTGACCAGTCAAGATATAATTCAATTGCACAACTTGCGACACATACATATGGAATTGGAACGGTTTCTGTGAGTGTTGTCGTCTTCACCAAATTCCAAGGTTGTTAGCCATAAGTTAATGTGACTTGGAAGTCGAGCTAAATACATACTGTGCTTCCTACACTCAGGACAGTTGTGGTTATTGTGATCAAAGCAGAGACAGTTTGGGTGCTGACCGTCGTTGCTAGGGGTGTTGTAATGGTCGTTGAGTCCCAGACGATAGTAATGTATTGGGAACAGAAAGCAGCGGCGGAGGAATCTGCACTTATTGATGATACAGCACCAAATAAACACGAGCAGCTCGCGAAAGCGATATTTGGAGAAACAGTAAAGACCATCAACACAGCGCAAAGCATTGTACTTAAATGAAGGCTGGGGGCCATAGTGATACTAATTCGCAAGCCTAGCCAATAGAGATACTATTGATGACTGATACCTAGGTATATGAAAACAACCAATGGCGGGGGACATTCGCATATTTATAACATCTATCTAGATAGCTTAAAAGTAATATGGCAACAACAGAAAGGCAGCGGGTTGTTGCAGCCTTGATCTACATCCTGTTTGAGTAGACCAATTTCCATCCTGATAATTGTCTGATTGCCTTCTTCTTGCTCTTCTTTCTTGCAAGGATTATCCAACTACAACGTAAGAAAAAAGCAATTCCATAAGGCATTCAAGGTTGCATTCAGTCAACTTTTCCTGTCAGTGGTCGATGCATCCGAACCTTCATGCAGATCTTTAAGAATCAAGATCCAAATTCAAGACAGTTGTAACATTGCCAAACTATCTTGGGACATCGTCTGTTTGTATAATGCAATGGAAAATATTTCAAATTCTAGATTTCTATAGATATTATGATAATCAGCTGTTCTACATCTAGGTACGGCTGAGGCATCCCTATGGGGTTGAATTCTAATTGTGCGAATTTTGGTTAACTATGTACTGGTTACATTTGGCTTCTATGTACTACATACGTGAAGTCCTTTGCAGCGGGGGTGGCGTTCGTTTATCGGAAAACATTGCTCAGAATGTAGGTGTCTGTAGGCTTGATGCGTACAACCGTACAGCTGAATAACCTCCGACGACTTCCATTGTCATGCAAGAATACTGTTTTGATACACCTTCTAAGCTATGTATAGTTGACTACCATCGTAAATGTTAAGCGATAAAAAAGTATCTGTCACACATTGACGCAATTAAGGTACATGGTTCATTTTGCTAGGTTGATCAATACAGAAATATGTTAGATTTAGATTGTAACAGAATTGCGTTGAGAGGGAATAATCTTTTGATTGCATAAGTTTCCTTCGTCAAAACTTCATTATTTGGAAATACTTTGACAACCAATCGACAGCTGAATGCTTGATTTATCTTCTCCGTTTCTTACTAAATAACAGAATTTTCTGGTCGAGCCGTGGACGTGTGACTAAAAGGTAGAGGAAGCCACTTGTTAAACTAATGCTTGTGTATTGTTCAGGAGATAAGAAGAGATAGTAAGCAGTAATGGTTTTCTATTAGTCGCTTGTGTGTCCTGGGGCTTTCGACATATCATGATTTTAGGAAAAATAAGATTAATTAGTTCGAACTTCGCTGAAGAGCTTTATAAGATAAAATTGATTGGCTTTGTGAATTCATGGTAGGTATATTGATATTAATGCATAATAATTCTAGACCCTGGAGTCATAAATAACACTCTGTGTTGAAAGCAATCTGCTTCTGTCGAGTGTATCTAGGTAGGTACTGTTAGTATTCTGGTCGAGTAACTGGTTGAAGGCATCATGCGCAAAATATGCTCTATGAATGTATTATTCTAGTTTCCTTTCCTTTTGTTGAATACCGTAGATTAGATGTTAATTATCTGCTTATTTATTCAACGCCGGGGTATCCTCAATGCGAAATACATATTTCACTGCACTAGCCTTTCCTGCGCGTAGATCTCTCAACGCTTCTTCAACACCATCCAGTCCATTTCCCCGAACCTTATAGGGGTGGCCAGAAAACCAGCCTTCGATCAAGCCCTTAGAAAAATACCTGAAGTAAATGAAACCAAAATCGGTATCTCCGGGAAAACTTCCTGGTTGACCATGGACACACCTCACATTCGTTTGTAAGAAATTGACCCCCGAGGCAAGGGTCGAAGGTAGTTGGTAGTCAGCTTGAGGCAGAACGCATGCCACTGTTCCATGATCTTGGTCGAGAACACGCAGAATATTGTTGATGCTTCCATGATTGCAAACTGCATCAAAAGCATATTTCAACATGTAAAAGTTGTGCTCGTGAAGAACGTTATGAATCTGGCTAACTAGAAAGTCGTCACCAAGTCGATAGTCAACGATTGTGTCGCCTTTGGATCGATCGATTAATGACTCGACGTACTTCGCACCCCCGCCAGCCACGGCAATCAAGGGATGGATATTTGCTTTTGTAGCTAGCTTCAGCGCGAATGATCCGACAGCTGTGGCACCGCCGTATACTAGTAACGGCGTCTTCTGCGTGCTGGGTGTCCATGGATCGGGAAGTTGAAGGCGGGAGAAAATGCCTAAAGCGGCAGTCATCGCTGCAAGCCTGTGCAATATCGATGTTAGGAAGGACAGCCGAGAAATAGAATTCGTACAGTATAGCTTGTGAGTCTTACGGAATCGTTGCTGCCTCTGTATATCGCTGCCATTAACCACACTGTCAATCTGAAACCATTGATGTTGGATAGATTAACCTTCAAATGAAGTCTTTTGGGGGATATGAAACGTAGTTGATGCCCACGCCAAAGCGTACTCTGCGTAACTGCCACCGGGTTGCATAATCTCGTGAAAGGCGGCAACTCGATCGCCAGGCTATTGACATTAGTGATACTTTTCCTCTGTGGTCTACCATATGGATAATTATGGAGATTTCTCATCGTTGTAGAACTCAACGTATCGTTAGATGGCTGTACCTTGAACTCGCTGACATTCTTTCCCACTGTGTGTACAATTCCTGCAATATCGTCTCCCTGGTTGATGTGCACCTCCGACCACTCTGGCCGCTTCCAGTCCTTGGGATTACTGCCTGATACTATCACTTTGATTACAATTTGATCGTCGTTAGGGACCGGCATTGGCGATTCAATCGCTTCTGTTTTGGGGCCGGGGTGAATGATTAACTCAAGCATAATGTTGGTCTGTCTGCACAGAGTCACTCGTTCGTCTATCTCACTTCTTAACTGGAAACCACGTGATGGAATAAATATATCCTTTTCCCTTGGAATTTTGAGGGGTATAAACTTGATCAATAATTGGCCTTAAGACTAGTTGTTGTCAGCTTAGAATCTGGAGGCGGGATTATAAATGAGATTGTTTTATTGGGTGTTAGAAATTAGGTGCGCTAAACCTAATTCGGATAATTGGCGAAGCATTGAAATTTCGAGAATTGGCTTCACATATCGATGTGATATTGGGCATTATAAATCAGTTCTACAAGCCTATATGATGGC
>JAMAFX010000376.1:0-17095 GCA_023625875.1 Trichocomaceae sp. PYS4502 | reverse complement strand
GTAGCAAATTCGATTGGTTGCTGACCCCTGTAAGGCCCACCGTACTAACAAAACCACCGGGGTCAACCGTAGTATGTTTGGGGTGTTTGACTGGTTTCCCTTCTGGGATTCGGGGTCTGCACACAGCGCCACAAACTGCACAGTGCACTCCCTCGCCGGAAGAAAAGCGAAGTCCGAACAGGAAACTTACCCCTCAAGTGTGGGGGAAGTGGTGGGCCCCTCGCCACCCGGTGCACCGTGATTGGCCTAACCAGCGGTGCATGCGACCCGATTGATCGGCTTGCCCCGCCTGGTGGCTGAATGCGGTTAGTAGTCCACGTACTAGGACCAACTAGTTGCTGCGATCTTGGGGAACCGCAGTCGAAATTTGAAAATGCGCGCAGCCTCAGGCCTCGCGTCGTCATCCTATAGGCACGCCAACCTTGGAATCTGAGCGCAAAACAAGGGAGTACGTAAACAAGCAATACATATGATCCTAAGCGAACTAGTAAAACCTTTCCGAGTCCTACGTGGAATTCGTTGGTTCTCTAAATTTTTGTTTCCATCCATGAAAATTAATAAATTAATACTACTGTACATATCATCCGTGCATGTCCGTGATCGTGCATCTGTCCGCCAGTAGAGTACTACTACTCCATACTCCATACATACATGATACCGGTACTGCCGCAAGTACTAAGCACTAGTTAGCGGTTAGTTACTACGTATGTAGTAACTACTCACGCCTAGCTATCTGCCCACGCTTTTCTTTGTTCTGACCTTAATTAATCGACTGTGAGCGACACATGGCTGCGGTCGTGATGGTCTGCTGACAACTACTATACCAATTACATCATACAGACCCAAATGCAATCCGCATAGCACGTGATGTAGTCATTCCCTCCTTCGTCCATTATTTTTTCGCAAACACGCTGGTGATTCTTGTTGCATTCTCATACTCTCGTGAAACAGAAACAAAATGAACCCACCGGCCAAGAGACACAAGGGGGTGGCTTGCGTCCACTGCCGCCAGATGAAGGTAGGTGCTTTGTGCATATCCTGGACTCTGTGTACACACTACATGGATACTCAAGCATACGTACCTCTTTTAGCTGCGATGCGACTCTGGAGACAGATTTCCAGCACCCTGCTCCCGATGCCACAGGGCTGGCCGGGACTGCTCCATTAATCCGTCATTCAAAAGGACCGCGAAACGAGAGTAAGCAAGCACAGTCCCGGGACAACTACCAATTAAGACGCATATGTATTGACAATTATAGTCGTCTAGATGAACTGGAGCGAGAAATCCACATCCTCCGTAATAATCTTTGGGACTCCTCGGCCAGTGTCGGGGGTGTAAAAAACCCTTCGGATACGTCATCCGTTGCGGGTAACATAGACGAGCTGCAAGATGGACAGGCTCCATCTTCCACCACTGAACCAGGGACGGCTGCGTCAGCGATTCCTGACGTCCAAACATTGGAGCAAATTGTGGTGTCTCGAGAACTATTCCTGACGATATTGGACGAGTACGCGTATCCCGCATGATACGTGTTGACCACCGCGCTAACTCGTGGCAGATTTTTCCGAAATTATCATCCCCGATTCCAATTTCTACCGCCAAAAGAAAAAGTACTACAGGATTGTGGTAGCTGTTCTTTATTGTTTTGGGCAATTGTTGCTATCTCATCGAGGTCTGTCCCAGAATGCAAGGACTTCCGGAAAAGTCTCAATTGGCCGCTTAGGCGCCTGGCTATGGACAGCGCTATCCGAGAGGCTCCTTCGCTACCTTTAGTTCAAGCGTATATACTTCTGTGTGTCTGGGCAATGCCCTTCGGGGCGGTCAGTGATGACCCTTCCTGGACTTACTGTGGAATTGCTACACACAAAGCACAGCACCTTGGTCTTCATCGACCGAATCATTTAAATGAATTTGTTGCGGGGGCTGGTTTTGATCATGAATTGTTCGCGTCGATGAGGAACACGTGGCTCGCTTGCTTCATCGTAAATCAAAAGTTCTTGCCCACTCATCTATTCATGGTTCATGACTAGTTGCTGACTACCTAGTGTAGTATCAGCTCTAAGCTCGGTGTCCCGTCCACAATCAGGCCAGACTACACAATCGTGCAAGCTTTAAACAAGGACGACTATTGCAACCCAACATTCCGTCAGCTACTAAACTTAGCTCATCAGGAAGCTACATTCTCGAACTTACTAGGCCAAAATATCTCGACTGCAGATGGTCTCACACCTGATCCACTACCTGTGATACAAGCTGCTGATTTGGAACTTGAGCTATTCGAAATGAGACACAAAGCAACTTGGTCGGATGATGTCGAACGGAGTTTTCTTGGTGTCAAGCTTAGACTTTACTCATATGCATTGATCCGATCCGAGAAACCCATAGACGGGAGAACAGAAGACAGGACTAGAGGTAGTGGTTTAAAAGCTTTCTCTTCACGAAGCTCAGTCGCTTCATATCTGTCCAAGTCTTATACCGCTGCTCTGCGACTCATAGCAATCTCATGCCAAGACAAGGAGACCGACTATAGGTCTTCCGACGATTTAAACATGCTAGTGGCTTCCACATCCAATATGTGCCATTGCTGGACTTCTTTAGATGTTGCCAACATAATTTTGGCTGCATTTGTGTTGCTGCAACTCACAAGAAGATTGAATTCACGGGGAGGCGATGATACGGAAGCCGAAAATGCGATCAGTCGAGCGTGGTACATACTTTCGTCCCTTTCAGTTTCCAAAGCCGATCACTATACCAGGATTTGCGACATAATCGAGTATATTAGCAAGTTCAAGTGGCCTTCAAGGTCAGATCCTACCTTGCTTGTGAGGTCTCGTATGGGCGCAAACATTCAAATTGATCTTATACAACGCGCTCGACGAAGATTTGTTGGCGGAGTATCCACTTATAGCAGGCAGCTGCCTGAAATGAATGGAGAAACTTGTATGAACAACAGTGGCATCAACCTGGATGGCATGATTGAATTCTCGGGAATGCCAGACGGTATTCGTGCCACTTTTGACGATTTCTTGTGGCCAATGTGGGATCCCTCTTTGAGATCAAATGACCTATCATAGCTGTGTATCATATACCATGTTAGTAGCAACCTTGGATCAATTTCGGGTTTAGTTACGTTCGAGGTGCAGCGTTGTAATGTTCAGATCAAATGGGTCAGCATTTCTTCCAAACTATACTTCTCCATGTCAAGTTGTGACATTTTCTGCCAATAGTACCAATCAAAAGGTACAGATGTACTCAGAACATTGAGGATACAATTACTTCGAAGACAATTTCCTTGATGCAAGCAATATGATCAAAGGAGGAGATATGATAACAAAATACCAAATTCGGCTTGTCACGGACGAGCACCGAACCACACACCGACGTAAATGGCATAGCAATGCAAATAATCTTACAGCGTGAAGGAACTCTAGCTCACTCTCACAATCGAAATACTCACCTAATTACCAAGTATATTGGGGAGCATTCTACGAGTCTACCGCCAAAATACTTCGGAGTTGATTCTTACCTTCTCAGACCTCATGGTCCTTAAGAATATTCACCAGACGAACGGGTACCTAGGTAGCGTTTACGCCGACACAGGCCGCGAATTTCCGGTCAGCTCATCTCTGGCCTGACTGTTTTCTTGTGTGGATCCCATTGAGTAATTATTCCTTGAAGCTTCGCTTTATATATATGCTTTGGTCAGGATATTGCATCACTAAAAATTCCTACGACCGTTTATCAAATTCTACTTCGAACGTTCTTTCTGCTATCAACGCATCTGCATAAGACCATGATATCTCTGGATTCTGCGCTTAGCTACGGCATTATTTTACCCAATGGGTCTCAGATAATCCATGGTTCAAGCGCCAAAGTGAAAGACCCGTTTATTGACATACCAGTAACGCTCAACGAGCTCAACCCAGGCCATTTTGATACCCGCCCAGCGTTTCGTGGCCAATCAGGATTCATTGAATTCGACACCAAGATACGTCTTCCAAGACACGTCCACATATCACCAAATGTGGAAGGGAAAAACGTCCAAACTCTTGTCTATGAGCGTATTTTTGTTGCCGGAGGTGTCGCCTTGGTTGAACTTTGTGGAAAGATCTACGTGATTCCACCCCAAACAATCGTCACCATCGCCCCTGGCGTTCCGCATGCTTGGACTGCTTGTCTAGAAGGTGTTAATGTGTCAAGGAACACCGGGTCTGAAGATGAAAGTGAAATAATATCGAAGGGCAAATTCCTCATGTTGTATGAGTATGAAGAGACCACGGGTTTCTATCCTACGGCTCAGACCGACACTCTTAAGCGTGTGGAAGATTATACTAGGTGCGATGACCTAGAGAGTATACGAATCCCGGCTTTAAGCGCGCAGGAAGTGGAGAGGCGATGTTGGTTTATAAAAGATGATCAATTCTTTCAAGCCAAGGAGGAATGAGTTAGACACTAGCAAGTCGACATAGATCTATTCAAGGATTATTCATGTATCACCTGCCGAGGTCATCTTGTGTGACTAACAAAAACCTAGATATCCCTATTTAATGGAATTTTATTCCAGATATGTCTGTCTTAGGCCATATGCGGTTCAGCCGGAGTGAAACCTGTTATTGATGACACACCGGAGGACATAAACATAGTTATGGGCACATACTCCCATTTAGAAGTCATATGCGTCTTCATCGGGGCAAGAATAACATTTTAAAATGACTGTTGTGCACTTAGCTAATACTTGCAAAGATTGGATCATGATGCCGACAAATCATTTTGGTATGTGTCATGTATATTTCCAAGGTTGTCACCAAGAGTTATCCTTACACACCAGATAGGTGGGATGACAAGAGAAGTTTTACGCAACCACCATTACTTTGCCTGAAACCAACACTCGGACGGACTATAAGGACAACAAAAGAATAGTGAGACAATCTCGAAACGTCAACGTCTTTTATCTCGTAATACTTAATATGAAGTTCAGCTGAATTACTTAGAATGCGTACTTGAAATCCCACGCAGCATCGCCCTTCATGTCACCACCCTCTCCTTCTTGCAGCATCTTGGTTTTTTTGGCCATCCTCCACTTCAGCAGCGTAACGATAAGCCCCACCCCAATAAGTGCAACAGCTTCAAGACCTAGAGACACAGCGTTGCCGGAGATGTATCGTGGGGCGTCACCAGGAGGATAGATTTGTCCAGACAAAACACCGGAAACATTAGCGATGGATGCAGCAATTGGCAATCCCACAGAGCGTTTAGGGTCTGGTGCTACGTTGCTTGAGAACCAAGCCAGCATGATGCAGTTGAAAGGGAAAATGCCCACAGCGCAGAGGAACATGCCAAAATAACCTGTGGCATGATTTGCGGTTCCGATAGCGATGGAATAGCCAATGAGCACAGGAATTGGGAGCGCAAACAGGAAGATGGCTCGTTTCTTCATCCTGTCCGACATAAACGACACACTAGCTACAGAAAAGGTAGCTAGAATGTAGATGGGTATGGTCATATAGTTGGCCTGGATGGACCGATAACTGGTGCGATAATTAGCAGGGACAAGACAAGGGTCAGGCATATTGACGTACCCGAAACCGAGAATAATAGCGGGAAGAAAAGTACCAAATCCTAGCAGAGGGAGGGATGAAGCAAAGAGAGAAAACCCAGTGAGATAAACAAGGGGGTCTTTTACCGCCGCCCATACGTGTCTCGACTCGAGTTTGGATTTGCCCTTAAAAAGCGCATCGCGCTCTTTCTTTGCTTCCATACACTCGGCCTGCTCGTAAGACAGGAACCAAGCTTTCTCAGCACTGGCAGGGATGGTGATGAAGGAGAGGAGGCCAGCAGCCATGGAGATAGCACCTTCGATGATGAAGAGCCAGCGCCATGGCTCGAGATCTAAACGAGTGCCCATTGTTTGAATGCCATATGCAACCAACCCACCAAACGCCCCTGATATTGTTGTTGCGCAATATATGACAGCAACTCGCTTTGCTTGTTGGCCACGGTTCCAAACTGTGGAGATTATGAAAATCATACATGGCAAGAGTCCAGATTCGAATGCTCCCAAGATTAGTCGACAAGCCAAAGCTTGTCCGTAACTGCGGGTGAATCCAGTACCAAGGGTTGCCGCGCTCCAGCCCAACATGGCGATGCCAAGGACGCGATTGGCACCAAATCTTTGGATAGAAATAACCCAGAGAACGTCACAGAGAATGTAGGTAATCTAGTAAAGAGTCAGGATTACCAAGCCCTTAGTGGTTGGTTCACGGTCCAAAGAGCCATCTCACGTAGAAAAAAGTGACGAGGTTATTGAACTCGTTCCCTTTCAATTTGAGTCCCTGGGCGAACCCGAAGACCTTTGCGTTACCTATGCATAATTAACAAATAAGTGTGGAAGAGTTGCCAAGTGCCTAACTTACCAATGTTTGTCCGATCAAGATAAGCGAGAATAGTGAGGAGTGCCAACTGAGGCAGTAAAAACATGTCGAACTTTTTGAGAGCTTGCTTCTCGAGCTCCGGGTCCACTGTTACAGGGGCCAAGGTACCGGAAGCAACTGAAGGCATCGCTTCCAGGACGTTTTCCTCCATTGATGGAGAGGGAGAGGTAGATGATTTCTTGTTAATAATGACGGCCATGTTCATGTTCTCTAATCTTGTGTACTACCTAGTCTCGTTCCTTGGAAATCTTCTAAGGTTGACGAAGACTCCAGGGTGCACGCCAGCAACGCCCCGAACATCTTAATATATATTGTTTGTTGAAGTTCTTGCTTCCCCACAGAGACCTAGGAATATAGCCACAGTCACGAGTTCCGTATTGGGCATTTGATTATCTTGGCTATCTGATCCTGATTGCTGGATCATCCCCAGATACGAGTGGGGTCGGATGTCGGTCGGAGATGAAGACCGGAGAAGAGATCTGATCTCCGCACGCCAAACCTCGCTAAATACCAGCCCATCACTAGTCAATGGAGCATACCAACGACATTCGCTACTAGAATCTACCAACGGATATTTTTATAACTTTGGGGCGCTGGAAGAACGAATCGCAGAAACCGCCACTATGCCCCCTCCGGTTGTGTTGATCGTCGGCTGTGGCATCGCTGGCCCTATCTTGGGCAACTTTTTCAAGCGCAAGGGATACAACCCCATTGTGTTCGAAAAGGTGCGTGAGCTGGGAGATGCTGGGGCTTCATTGATGCTCATGTCAAACGGGTAAGATATTCCTATATCAAACTTGCTCGATGGGAATTGAGAGCTGACAGCGAGCCTTAGGTTAAAAGTTCTCGAATTAGTTGGTTTGGCAGACGCGTTGAAGACAGAGTCAACGCCATTGCAAGAGTTTTGGGATGCTTCATGGACTGGGAAGGTCCTTGGACAGTCTGACTTGCCGAGCACTTTCAATGACAGGTACTATCAACCGGCCGTTGGAGTTCGTCGTACTACTATCTCCCTCAAGCTCAAGCAGATGCTCTTGGACATGGATATTGACGTCCGAGAAGGCTGGGAGCTTAAAGATATTCAGGAGGATGAAGATTCAGTGACGGCATTCTTTAACGGCGGCCGCTCAGTAACAGGGTCTTTCCTTGTCGGATGCGATGGTATCAAAGCGACCTCGCGAGCGATACTCCTGAAAAGTCAGGGGACTTTCCAAGGCTCTCCTACGTACACCGGGCTTACACAAGTAACTTAATATTTCCACGCAATTATACCCCCCTGACTGACACTCTCTGTTAGACTGCTGGTATATCTGAGACACCAGAGGCCCTTCGTCGGACCTCGGCCATGAGGAACTGGTACGGAGATGGCGTCCATGTTATCTCATATCCAGTTGGGCCAAACCACACCTCCTGGGCAGTTACGCGACGGGAGACCAAAGAGAAGGAAGAAAATTGGCGCGCATATCATCCTGACGAGATTCCAGTGCAGAGAAAACAGATAAGTTCACTGTTGAAGGGTTGGGATCCCGCCATTTTGCAAATGGTCAATTCAGCCGAGAGAATCATCAAATTTGGTCTTTTTGACCGGGAAGAATTAAAACCTGACCAATGGTACTCGAAGCGCTGTGTGCTTGTCGGTGATGCGGCGCATCCAACAAGCCCCCATCTCGGCCAAGGAGCAAACCAAGCTATGTAAGGGCCATCTACTTAAGAATCTTGGGGGAAATGTCTTAACAAAAATCCAAATTTTAGCGAGGATTGCTTCCACCTAAGTCACTCCATGCCATTCCTGGTTCCAGGAAGCGAGAAATATGAAAAGGACTTGCAGATCCTGGGGAAGAGTCTGTCGGAAAATATATTTCGTCCCTTTGCGGAGAAGCGACAACCGCGAACTTCACTGCTCGTCAAGGGGGCTCGGCTTCAAGGCGACAAAAGGGTGGCATTGGGTGTGGAAGCTTGTCGTCAGCGTGATTCTGACATTGCTTCAGCCTATAAGGATCCCGCAGTGATATTTGCTAAATTCGATGGCTTGTTGCGTGAGCCCTTTCAGGTGCTGTAATTCAACCTTGGAATTCTTGTTGTCCTTGTTTATAGACCTGCTGCAATGGTTTTTCTTCACTTATAATACTGAATATGATACATGTCACATGCTCGTTTCCATCCACCCATACTCTAGATAATACCCCTCCCTCTACGAGCATTATAGAACCCAAGACTAGCATGTCGCGGCCTATTGAGAGGCATGTTGCAATTTTCGATTTGGATTTCTCACTTAGTTTAGGTACAATGTCTAGGGTGTGGATGCTAAGAGTGACCTATCTGACATTCCTTATTATTATGATGAGTGAATTTGAAACATACCTTTCTTGCTTGTCCTAAATCGCCGGTGATAAAAGATCCCTTGTCGGAAGGAAGAATAGACTGGTCTCGACCTTCAAGTAGCTTAATGTTAATTACCACTCCACGTCTCTCATATTATATCACCGAGAGTGTGGAGATGAGATAAATATACATGGTTTCCGATCGGATCACTTTCAAGTCCGAGCATTTTGTACAACTCCGACTCCTGGTGTTTAACAGGATGAATCCTCCTGGTACTAACGAATTAGCTTGCATCGAAAGTGAGCGATATATGAATAGAACCATTGCCTTATTTCTTTAGATGCTTAGCCTATGCCTGACAACTGTTCGTTATGACTATTACATCAACCTCTGCTGATCATTTTTCCTACCGCATCGGCGTCGATGTCGGGGGTACCAACACCGATGCTGTCATTGTTGACACAGCACTTTTGGAGGACCCAGCAAAAGCAATCATTGCAGCCAATAAATCACCAACTACGTCCCCAAGAGTAACTGATGGTATTAAAGCAGCTATACAGAGTGTGCTCGAAGAATCCAACATCGACCGCCGCCGCATTGCCTCTTTGGCCATCGGAACAACTCATTTCATCAACGCAATTATTGAGCATGATGAGCGCTACTTATCTAAAGTTGCTATCATCCGACTCTCCAAGAGCTTTACTCGCGAAGTGCCTCCATTTTCAGACTTTCCTCCTCGGTTGAGGGAAATCATGTGTGGTTATTGCACCCAAGTCGATGGTGGCCTTCAGATCGATGGAAGTATTGAGGCTCCTATTGTAGAAACTCAGGTGGTTGAGGCGTGTGCCCGGATCCAACAACACGGTATCAAGGCCGTTGTAGTCTCTGGTGTTTTTTCACCCCTCGACCACCACTTCCACCAAGAGGAAACTGTCCGCAAGATCATCAACCGCGAACTCCCTAATGTGACGGTCACATGTTCCTCCGAAATATCCAATCTGGGATTCCTAGAGCGAGAGAATGCGTCTATTCTCAATGCATCCATCCATGAATTTGCTCAAAAGACAATCCGAGAGTTTAAGATGGCCATGAATGGTCTTGGCCTCCAATGCGGACTTTACCTAACCCAAAACGACGGTACTCTCCTTGATGCAGCGACGGCAGCACGGCTGCCAATTCGGACATTTTCATCTGGGCCGACAAACTCCATGAGAGGCGCAGCATTCCTATGTAAATTATACTCCGAAGGAAAAAATAAGTCTCCCACCGCAATCGTGTGTGATGTTGGCGGCACGACCTCTGATGTCGGCGTCTTGCTACCTTCTGGATATCCTAGGCAAGCCGTGGGTGACGTGAGTATAGCCGGTGTCAGAGTCAACTACGGGATGCCTCAGGTCGAGTCTATCGGGATTGGAGGTGGCTCAATCATTCGTACGAACGAAGATGGGCGTGTTACCATTGGCCGAGATTCAGTTGGCTACGAAATTAAGGAACGAGCCCTCATCTTTGGTGGAAATACGACAACGGCCACAGATGTCATGGTTGCAGCCGGTGTCGAAGTCGAGATCGGCAACTCCGCTCTCGTGGCAGAAATAAGTCAAGACACCATTGATAAGACGCAAGCTGCTATCCAAAGACAGTATGAGAACATTTGTGATCTGCTCAAGACGTCCCCAGAACCTTTGCCACTAATTCTAGTAGGTGGAGGCTCCATCATTTGTCCACGTCGGCTCGATGGAATCTCGGAAATCATTTCGCCGCCCTTCCACGACGTTGCAAATGCTGTTGGGGCTGCAATGGCACGTATCAGTGCTACGGTCGATTGTGTTCAAAACACAAGTAACCAAACAATGGCCGAGGCAATGCAAAAGGCCACGGCTCTCGCAATCCAGCGAGTTATTGAAGCAGGAGCTCGGCCAGAGACGGTAAAAATAACGGAAAAAGAGTCACTGCCCCTTCAATATATTGACCACCAAGTCCGTACAGTAGTAAAGGCTGTTGGCGATTTCTACCCATCCAGGATTGTTTTTGAGAAGTGGACACAAGAAGTTGATGATGAACTTCCAGCCAATGGCCACCTGCAAAACAAACTGCCTCAAGAAGTTAAAGCGAATTTTGAAGAACGAATTGATATCGAAAGATACAGACCCAAAATTGTGATTGACCCGAAAACTGGACTTAAAACGTGGATGGTATCAACAACAGACCTGGAGTGGCTGGCAGAGGGTTGCTACGTCCTTGGATGCGGTGGTGGAGGGTCTCCGTATCCAGAAATGCTCAAATTGCGGCAGCATCTTCAACAAGGCTATGAACTGCGGATCATTGACATGGAATCGCTTGAGCCAAATGCTCTAATATACTGTAAGTCCAGACCGCTCGTGTTCAGGGTACGGATATTAATGCGGTTCAGGGGCTGGAAATATGGGCTCTCCCGCGGTACCCGCGGAGCGCCTAAGTGCTGGTGAATCCATCTTGGCCATGCAAACCATGATGGAATACAACAAGCATGAGAGTTTTGGTGCTATGATTGGAATTGAAATCGGAGGGTCGAATGGGCTTCAGCCGTTGACCATCGGGTCCAGTCTACACTTTGACCGCCCTGTCGTCGATGCAGACTGGATGGGTAGGTATAATCCTTCTGGTAATTTTGGCGTGATGCTGATTTATTTTGTCCCAGGTCGTGCATACCCCAATCTTTGGCAAGTCACTGTTGCCGTGCAGGAGGAAAACCAAATTCTGCCATGTGCTATAGCCTCTGGAGATGGACGTGCTTTGATAATGACTAGGTCACCGGATGACAAAATTATCGATCAGACTCTACGAGCTCCATCCATCGAGATGGGGTACTACGTTGGCTTCTGTGCTAAGCCAACTACCACTGAATTGGTCCATCGGTGGGCCGTCAAGAATACCTTGTCCCAGGCATGGAGGATCGGAAGATGCATTGCAAAGGCGAGTAGAGAAAACACTATGAGCACGGTGACTGAGCAGATTGTTGCGGAGATGGGGGGCAGTGATTCAGCTAAAGTATTGTTTCGGGGCAAGATTGTTGAGGTAGAGAGACGCCTCTTCAAGGGCCATTCTCATGGTGAGGTCATGATCAAACACGTTTCTGCCGAGGATGACCAGGAACAGAGCGGCACCACTACTTGCCTACCTGCTGTAGCTACTGGTGGAGAGCTTCGCATCCCTTTCATGAACGAAAATCTGCTCGCTCGCCATCGGCGTGAAGATGGGATTGATATGGTGATTGCCGCAGTTCCGGACCTCATCGCTATCATCAACTCGGCTAATGGCAAGGCCTTGGGCATTGGAGAATACCGGTACGGTGTTTTGGTTAACGTGATAGGAGTGGCTTGTTCACCCGTGTGGAATGGCAACAACAGAGGCTTGAAAGCTGGGGGGCTTGCGGCATTTGGGTATGATGATATCGCATATCGCCCGCTTGGAACTTATAAGAAGCCGCGTAGCGTCATAGAGGAGTTTTCGTAACTTAAATTTGCTTTGATTTGCCATGTTTCCGCCATCTCTTCGTTGGCGGAATACTATCGGACTCTGTTCGGACTTTATGTACAGCCCATACACATATGTAACTTTCTACTTTCCACTACCTAGGTACTATATCTTCCCGCATGTCAGCAAAGCTAACCAGGACCAACTCAACTATCAATTAAAAGAATTACAAGTTTATTTGTTTCTTTATTTCTTTCTTCTATTACAAAAAGAAAACTCCACCATGCCTCTCGATCCGAGCCATCCCGATTACTGGACGGAGGCTCTCCAGTTTACGGAGACTATACACCGAGACTTGTATCCAGCAATTGATCCTGAACAACCGAGTATGCAACGGGTCGCCCACGGTAAGATCGTTGTGGTAACTGGAGCAGGCAGCGGTTTTGGTGAGGTTTGTCTCGATGCTATCTCCAATATTCCAAGTTTACAGTTCTGAAATTTCTATAGGGCGCTTGCAGACAATGGGCCAAAGCTGGGGCTTCGGCAATAGTACTTGCAGCGAGGAGCCAAACGAACATTAATCATGTCGCGCAGTCTCTAAATGCAGCTGTAAAGACACTGGCCATTGCGACGGATGTCTCGTCAGATGCCCAAGTCAACAGGCTGTTTGCAGAGGCAACTATAAAATTTGGACGGATCGACATCGTCATTCACGCTGCTGGTGTTCTGGGACCGATTGCAAATATCGGTGATGCGCCGACGGATGAATGGTGGAAGGCCTTTGTAAGTGCTTTGGCATATGTGTTTACCGCATTACATTATATGGCGTGCTAATGATTTACTGGACCAGGAAATCAATGTAAAGGGGACATTCCTCGTCGCAAAAGCGTTGGCTCGCATTTCAGAGGGCCGCGAAGCTACATTTATCTACACTGGCTCCGCGGCATCCTATTTCGCAAGCCCAGGACAATCGTCTTACACGGCCGCGAAAGCCGCGGGCAACATGATCATGGACCAACTGCACACTGGTCAGATGCCATTCCAAGGGAGCTTCGTTAGGTACAGCTAATGTCTCGATTGAATAGAATACCAAAATCTACGAATATTTAATGTCCACCCCGGCATGGCCAGGAGTAGCGTACTGCGCTCGGAGCTAGAGATCTACGCTAAGGATACGCGTATGCCACCATCCGAACCAACTTGGGAAATTAAGCTGACACGAAAACCAATACATAGCCGAGTTATTTGGAGGTCTTACGCTCTACCTGGCAAGCAAACAGGCCGACTTCCTTCGTGGTCGGTTTGTCGCGGCAAATTGGGATGTGGTTGACCTCGAGAAACACCAAAATGAGATCGTGTCCCAGGATTTGCTCAAGGGACAGGCGTTTAGGGGCGAGATAGGAGCGGGGGGTCATAAGTTTACCCTGGTCCCTAGATAAGTAACAGTACTGACATTTTGCCGCATACAATATCTGCAAATAAAGTCACCTAATTGTGTCAATGGATTTCATTAGTGGAATATGGAGCAGTACTACGTAGTAGTACTCCGTACTCCGTAAAGATACGGGCCTCCTATTATTGAAGCCAGTGCCACAATCTCCGATTGGTATTTCTATGATGATTGGATGGTGGCTACTCCGTAGTCCGTACAAAGTAAAAGATAACCATGGCCGGAGAAAGCCAGTTCATCTCCGACCCCGCGCGGCCGAGACACAAGCAAGGCACTTATCTCCCTCTCAGCAATTTCATATCATGTCCGATAATGTAAATGTGCACTTCGCGTCGCTGCCTGAGGATGCATCTGTATCCACGCCCGAGTCTGACCCGATGGCCCAGAATTTAGCAACCAACAAACTTCCAAGGCGAGGTGGTGGAAAAAGAACACCCCTCAGCTGTCTGGCATGCCGGCAGCATAAGCTCCGATGTGATCGCCGTGTTCCCTGTGGCACCTGCATTCGCTATCGGCGGGAGACACAGTGTTGTGAGAATCCTGCCCCGTCACGCCGCCGAGAGCCAACGGTTGCGGCGTTGGAGCATCAGGCAATCGAAGAGCAGCTTTCTCCTACTGCAGAAATTGTTCCCTGTCATGGTCGGCAAGACGTCGAATCCCAGCAGTCAGATTTGCATGCTGCTGATCCCGGATGTGTACGAAGGGCATCCGGTGTCCAAAATGCACATCGGCCGTCTGATAGGACTAGTCAATCGGCATCTCAAGGCCTCGAATCATTTGTAACTTTACTTGGTCTCAGTGCTGATTTTGATGAGGCAGCACCGCACTCTCTACCCCAGATCTTGGCAGAAGCGAAGCGGGCAAAGCACCCTTCGTCTTGGTGGAGCTTTGTCGATGTCCATCGCATAAAGAGAGCATGGAAACAGCAGTTATCTGCAGCACTACCATCTAGGCCACAGTGCGACCTCCTGGCAAACTACTACCTCGAACATGTCAATTGGATCTTCCAGACCATACATGTTCCTTCTTTCCGCCGCGACTATGCCATATTTTGGGATACCGGAATGGACCATGCCGATCTCATCTGGTTATCTCTTCTCTTTACTGTCATCTCCGTTAGTGCGCTATATGTGCCGCTTGAGATCGTTGAGGTAGTCGGGTTTCCTAGAGACTCCATTCGCCACCTTGCCCATGTTTGGCACTTGGCCTCCCAACGCGCACTTCGAGCCGGCGATTTTGAAGCTCGCCCATGTCTGACACAACTTCAGACCTTCTCTGTTACCCAATTATACTGGTACGCAACAAATAAGATCGAAACGTTGAATTCGTAAGCTGGAGCCCGTAAAGTTCCCTTCCAACTCCCGCTAACATTCTAAAAGACATCTCGGACAAGCTGTTCGGAATGCACAAGCTATCGGCCTCGACAGGGATACGGCCCCTTCCACATGTCTCCAAGACGAGATGCGACATCGTCTTTGGTGGGACCTGGTGGATTCCGATACGTAAGGAGGATTGACCTTGTTCCTATATATTCGACTGACTGACAATTGGGTTTTAGATTCCAAACAATATGCCTAGATCGAGAACCACTAATCCGATTGAAGAATCCTGGCGTCCCATTGCCTCTGAATTGTGACGACCATGACATGACTGCGACATCGGTTCATCCCAAGCCGCTCGATGAACCTACAGCCATGAGCATGAATATCTACAGGGCCCAAGCGTTCCGGATTCTCAATCGACATTTCTGCGCGACACATGGCGACTGTCTCCAGTCCCTTCAAAGTATTCACTGTCTGGATGCCGAGATTGTTGAGCTCGTTACAAAATTGCCCTGGTACTTTCAACTTGACGAAGAAGGAAACCCACCACGGCTACCCGAATTGTTACGCGAGGTTCTTACTTGGCAGAACCATATACTCCGCACATGCATAAGCACTCAGCGCATTCGAATGTATCACCCATTCCTCGCGGACCGTATTGGGGATGCTTGGGAAAACGTTGTCAAAGCTGCCGATGATGCTTTAGTTGTCTATCGCACACTACGGACGGATGTGGCAACAACATCTCAACAAAAGTTCTTTGCCCAGGCCTACCAAGTATTCTCCGTAGCGGTCACAGTGGCAGCTCTATTGCTAGTTGAAGGGTCGCTGCCCATTCCGAATGTTTACAACCAGATCAAAGATATGGCCATGGACCTGAAGATGCTTGAAGAACAAGGGTGCCCGGTGCCGGTAGCCACTCACGGCCGGCAAGTTCTGCTGAAGATGCTCGCTCTGTTCGACAGCAGGTGGACAGACCCAAAGCCACCTGAAGATGCCCAACGTCTTGTGCCTGACATATCTATCATCCTCGGTGGCGAGAATAGAACACGGGCATACGTGGATCGTTTGACTTCGCGGGCGCAGCAAAACACACCCACGACCACAATCTCAGTAGCGCTACAGCGTTTATCAGCTGACCATGCGGAAGGGACTAGAGCAGAAAGCAATGAAGCAGGAAAATCAGGAGAAGAAACAGGGTTCACGCCCGAGTCACTGACGGATTCATTATTGGGAGGCATGATGGAGGGTATTGATCCGGAGCTTTTCCTTGAAAACATTCGCCCACTGGGACTGCTGGATTGGGACATGACTGGTCTCGTAGATGGACAAGGTAAATGAAGTGTTCACTCCGGGACAAACCAAATTCCGTAATGGTGCGGGCTTGGAGATCTTACACATATGCAGCATGTTGATCTTCAGCATTGCACAAAAAGAATACCATGATTGCCTCAGCAAACATGTAAATCCGAGCTGAGCTTGACACGCCCGTGTAAATAGACTGCCTATATTAGCCTGCAACTCAAAACTTGGAAGTATCCCATGCCCTGATGTTGATCAGGTTCTCCGAATGCGGGGCTCCTCTCTACAGTTTTGTGAACTCCGAACGCTTCTTGCAACGCGATGTCCTGAAAAAAACAAGATGGAGTATCCTCTTCCGCACCTACATACATAAAGATCTCAAAGGTCCAGGAAGTTTGGGATAATATATCTATGCGTCTTTCGTGTGATAGCATCGCGGCCCACGCACGACATGTCATTGACCCCCAATTCCTCCTCACTCCCGACCAGTCTGGCTGGCAAAACAGCCATCGTCACTGGTGGAGCTAATGGCATCGGTCTCGAAGCCATCCGAAAATACCATGCAAGTGGCGCAAATGTTGTCATTGCGGACTTGCCTTCTGCACAGCTGGCCGCTGAAAATGTCATTCGGAGCCTGGGAGACGACCCGCGTGCAATGTTCGTAGCCGTGAACATTGCTGATTGGGGAGAAGTAAGTGCGCTGTTTACTTGCGCCATGAACAAGTTTGGTCGAGTAGATATTGAACATAAAGTGCTCACGATTACAGCAGACAATGCTGCTAACAACGAGACTTTGATGTCAGAATTATATTTC